>JAFLJL010004130.1:0-18452 GCA_018398815.1 Conus ventricosus | reverse complement strand
GTTTTTCTTTTTTTTTTCTTTTTATATCCTTATCTATTCACCCAGTTTGCTAATTGTTTTCTAATTCACCTTAATGGTTCTTAAAAGCACGATTAAGGGCATATAATTCTTCCAAAGGAAAATGAAAAATCATCAATTTTTTTTGGGTACTGTTTCTTCTGAAAACTGGGTTCTGTTTCTTTTTCTATTATATTTCACCCGCTGTTTGACTTAAATCTTTAAGTTCAATGTTTTGTATTTGGCTATCTGTTGGGAGTTCTTGTAGTGTGTTTGAATTTAGCAACTGCCTCCTCCCTTTAAAATTTTGGGTTTTTAGCAATGCCAAGCGATTTTGTACGCTCACAGGGAGTCTTTCCTAATTGAACCCACGGCTAAAAACTTGATGGGTTCGTTTAGCTGTAAGCTGAACAGGTTCTCCTTGATCGTTTTTCACATACAAAGCCATCATCTTTTACTTCAAAATCATTAGGGCCTATAAATTCGGGGGTTCTAAGCCTAAACTTTGTAAAAGCTCCGACCGTACTTTCTGTTAATTCACGCCGCAATGAGAGCGTTGAGCGATGCTGAAATCAAAGGAGCCGTTTCACTCATGTCGTCTCCAGGATCAAAAACATCAAAATCTTCTTCGCCTTCAATGCCTGCCATGTTTTAAATAATTAACTTTTTTTTGCTTCATAAAAATGTCACAAAGCATATGGCTAAATTTCTTGACCCGAAATAGAAGACTGAAAGAGCCCTTTGGCGTGAAGGGAATAAACGGAATATTACTGTTCCAAATAATCCATCTACTATTGATGCAGATCAAATTTTACTGTCAAATTTCCAGACCTAGGAGCAGATGAAGTGATTGTGCCAGGCTCTGCGCAACTTACTTTCAAAATAGAACTCGAATCAGCAACAGACCCAAACGGGACAGTTTTCCAGAATCTAGGACGGGCAATTGTTAAGAAATTTCTATAAACTTGAGGGCAAGAAATATTTTCTTTACACAATCCCAGACATATTTTTAACCTATTCTGATCTATGGCTAACGGAATGAAAGGGCTGACTTTGCGTTTAAAGGGAAAATCGAAATGAAAAGCACAAAAACATAGAATAGGCGCCGCAGATGTTAAAGACGGTAAAAAGTATGTAGCTGTAAATTTTGCGTAGGGAAAAACGCTTTTCTATTCCCTTAGTTTTTTGAGTTGTTAAAAGCGCAGGGCCCATACTTTCAAGGAGCATTAAAAGACAGATTGTCAATGAACTAACTTTTAATGATACAAAACGGGTTATCAAATCATCAGACACCTAAGCAAAGTACAGCATTTCTGACATCTCGTTAGAGTTTGACGTTGTTACAACCTAATTTAGCAAGGCTGATTGAACAAACAATATCAGTCAAAATTAGCAATATATTACGAAAGTGATTCATCATACAACATATCCCAGAAGCAAGAATGACGCTATATGGAATTTTAGTTTTAGTGCCGCAGCAAGATCGCTTAAAGGTATTTTATTGCGGGTTTTTGAAGATGAAGAACCATTCAAAAGGGGAAGTGAAAAGTTTATTAATCCTAAAATAACGAAAGTACAATTTTCGATTGAGGGTAGTCCTAACCAAATCTACGCTAGCGGCTTAGACCTTATCAGCATTTTGACGAAATAAGAAAATTGTTTGGAGGCGGGGGGGGTAGAAATCCAACAGTAGACCTTGTGTCTAAAGATCTACACCTTCACAGTGTAAGACTTGATGATTATTTAACAACAAAATAGGGTTTTATGGATTGCCCGAAGATCGACAGAGGATAATCATTGCAGGGAAGTGGGGGGAACTGTTAAAGAGGGAATAAACATTCAAATTGAAAAGAAAAAGATGGTGTAAACCAGTTAATGTACATTTGTTTTAATATATGATGCGCAGCTAAATATTCATGAAAACAGATTAAAAGATATACATTTCTAAAATATTTTTATTTTAAAAAAGCTTGTCTGTTAAGCATTATCCAAAAGTCCCTACAGCGCCAGACCCGCTTAAAGAAGGGATAGTAGAAACCCCTGACATAAAAACCTTTAGATTACAAACATTACACAAATGCAACAAAAACTAGAGCAGGACCTTTCAAAATACAGCAAAACCAAACGAAGGTATTCTGCTGCCTTTATTGCTTTTAAACATATTTAATACTGGAACATCAATATAAGTGCACTATCAGCGGGGACAAGTGTTGGTCTTAGCAACAGGTGTTGGTGCACCCGCAGCTTACCTCTAGGAGGTTTTGTCTTTAGCTCTCGTCTGTGTTCATTAGCTGAAAGTGCTGCTGGCAAAAAATTAAAAACTAAACTCCAAAAGCACACAGCTATGGTTCAACTAATAACAGCTAAACTTAGCTCGTTTAACTGACAATAAATAAAGCGCTAGTTGACTCAAACATCACGGATGAAGAATTTAATCGTTTACAAGCTGATTTTATGACTATAAAGACAAAAGTTTGATCTTCAAAAAAAGGCAAGGGCAAGTTTTTCTCAACAAGCCAGACACCGGCAGATAAAAAAGGAATGTTTAAAAAAAGTAAACGAACATTAAACTCTGTTCTAAACAGCTCACATTAACAACATCAAAGGGCGTTTATACTTTAGTTTATGAGTCCAAGCACAAAAAGACCGTTGATTTGATTCTGTTTAAAGACGCCTTGGGAGTCGTTGTATTTTTTTTTAATTTAAATAAATAGTTTGAGTTAGAAAAAAGAAAGCTCAACATGGATAAGATTATGAAGGACCAGACAAATTTGTATTAAAGGGAATGCTTAAGGAAGAATATTTATAAAAAGCTTTAAATGATATTGATCTAGAGTCATTGATCCAACAAACGTACAGGCAAGCGTTGTGCATGCTATTTCTCAAGTTCCGGGTAAACTAACAAAAAGACCCGCCAGTTAAAGTAATGTTAGCTGTTTTAATCGACTATATAACAATAAATGAAGAAAATCTAGAAGTCGGGTCTCGACTCAACAACAGGTTATTCTTTCTCATAATGACTTAACACCTGGTTGGGCAACCAACTGTTACACAGTTTGATGCGGCCGCTGAAGAAGCCAAAATGAGAGGCTCTGGTTGGTCAGAGGGCGAAGTTTTAGAGATCAGATTTAAAAACAGGCTAAGTGAGCCGATTGTAGGCAAGGCTTACATTCTGCTGCCCCCAACATTGGTAGCAAAAAAGAGCAGTTCTAAAACATAAAAAATTTCCCAGACAACAAATGTTTTATGTGGTGTGTTCTTGCAAGGCTGCATCACGCCGCAAAACGCGGGAAAGTATCTAACTTGGACCTTACATCAATGATTTTAAAACTTTGGGGGAAATATCCTTTCCTGTTATGTAGATCAAATTGATCTTTGAAGAACAAAACAAACCAATAACTGTTAATGTTTACACAGGGGAGAGAAACAAATTTGGTGCCTATTAGAGTGTCTAAAGACAGCCCAACAATAGGCGATCCGGCCAAAAGTCTTGTTGGACTTACTCCTAATGTTTTCATCGGCAGGGCTGCCACATTACACATGATACGCACAATGAGTAGGCTAATGCGGCATACTTCAAAAAACATGGCAACAAAAATTTCCCTGTAAAAAATGTTTAACAGAATCCCATCCGTTCCAGCCGCGCTTGAACATATAAAACATTGTAAAAGTTCTGTAGACTGTAATACAGAACTAATTACGCCCCCCCACCGGAATCTAAAGTTATTTTAAGAACTGGAACGGCTGCAAACAAGTCCATACGTAGTTTACGCAGACTTCGAGTCGCTTATTGTTCCTTTTTGAAGGCCCAACGCCACAGAAACTCCGAAACGGGCCTTTGTGAGTTATCATCAGATCTGTTCATTTGCTTCATTGTTGTCAGGTCGGATGGCGCCCATTCAGAACCAGAATTATATAGAGGGCCTAATGCTGCAGAATACTTCTTAAAACGCATGCAGCAATTGCGTAACGCCTGTTCTAATAATCTAAACTTACTGAAATCATATGACGCCTGAAGACCAACAACAGTATTACTCAGCCCCACATTGTTGGATTTGTGGTTTAGAACTAATGTCTAACAGAGGAAGCCAATCCGACAGTAAGAGACCATGATCACATTTGTGGAGTTTAGAGGAGCAGCGCACAGTAAATGCAATCTTCAATAAACTTTAATCCAGACAGGAAGCTTCCCATCTTCTTTCATAACTTGCGGGGTTACGACTCTCACTTATAATGAAAGCAGTAGATGAACGCCTTCAGGATAACATGCATTGCACAGTCATCAGAAAAGTACATGTGTTTCACTTTAAAAAAAAATTTTCTTTCTAAAGACTCTATCAGCACATGATGGGGTCATTAGAGCACTGGGTATGTCTTTTAAAATCCTGCCCAATAACGGAAGAATATTTTGACCCCCCACTTGTTAGAAAGGGCGTTTTACCCTTATGAAACATGAACAGTTGGAAAGGTTTGCGAAGACACACTTCCGCCTAAGGCGCGTTCTTTTCTAGTCTTAGAGGAAAGGGCATTAGTGATTCCAATTACCAGCATGCTCAAGATGCTGGCAGAAGTTAGATTGTTAAAACGATGGGGACTATCATGATTCCTACTTGATGGCCGATAATTTTTTGTTGGCGGACATTTTGAAAATTATAGAAGACCGCATGAAACATTATAGCCTGGATCCTGCGCATTACATTTCTGCGCCCGGGATATTTGGGATGCTTTCTTAAAGTTTTCGGATAAAGATTGATTTATTTTCAGATTTACCAATGATTCAGATGATTGAAAACGGATTGCGTGGGAGAATTAGTATGGCGTCGCACCATTACTGTAAAGCCCAAAAAACAAATACTTGGACGACTATGATCCAAATAAAAGGTCTAACTATCTTATTATTTAGATGCAAACAACGTATGGCATGGGCTTGGGGCAATCACTTCCACTACGCAACTTTGAAATGTACAAAGGCGGCGGTACAAAAATGTGCAAAGAGCATTAATGTTTGAGCAGATTGACCCCCCGATCGACAGCGTGGTTTCATTCTAGAAGTGACTTAGAATATCCTCAGGAACTCCATGACCTACATAATGACTACCCATTAGCTGCAAAAGTCTAAAAATGAATCCAAGAGAGCCGCCTAACCTTGTGCCTATCTTCGGCAAAAAAAATTATGTCTGTCATTACAGACTTCTAACAATTTTATTTAAGCATGGTTGAAGTTGACAGCTGTTCATCGTGTAATTGCTTTTGATCAAGAACAGTTCATAAACCATACATCATGAAGAACACTGATCTTAGAACTAAATCCGCAGATGCTTCAGAAAAAGACTTTTTCAAGCTGATGAACAACAGCTGTTTCGGAAAGACTATGGAAAATCCGCACAAGCGTAAAGATGTCAGATTGGGCACCAGAGAGAACGAAGCAATTAAGCTGACTTCTAAACCTAATTATCAGGACTTAGAAGATTTCAAAGATCAGCTTTTTGGCATAATGATGAAAAAAAAAGAAGTCAAATTAGACAAGCCTGTATTTATTGGGTTTACTGTTTTAGAATTATCAAAGCTTTTGATGTTAGAATTTTTTTATGACTACTTTAAAACCCTTGTATCCCCGAGTCCAGAGTACTTTACACAGATACAGACAGTTTTGTTATAGATATCCCACTGGGAAAACACTATAAGACATGGAATTAGAAGTAGCTAAAGGGCATGCGGGATGGATGATAATCTGATTACCTAAAGATTCGCCTTTGCATTCAACTGTTAACAAGAAAGGTTTTTGGGAAAAATGAAGGATGAATAAACGGAGGGGTGATTAAGGAGTTTATTGGTTTAAGGTCGAAAATGTACAGTATTTCGAGCAGAAGAAAACCATTAAGAAAGCAAAAAGGGGAAAATCTCGCAGTGTTGTGCAGTCAAACATATCGCATGACAACTACAAAGAAGCATTGTTCAATAAACATACTTTTTATCATGACAACGTTTAAAAATGCGATCTAATCTACATGAAATCAACACAACTGTTTTAACAAAGAAGTCATTAGATAGAACAAACACTAAACGAGTATTTGTTTAATCCAAGTTTCAAATTCAATTGGGGACTGGAAAACAGTTTAATTACATATCTTCTTCACCGAAGAGTTATATTCGGGCTCATATTTTCTGAAATTTATCTAGAAAATCAATCATATCATCTTCCAATTCATTCAAATTTTTTCTCTGTTTGCTTGACTGCTCGAATTTTTTTATTATTTCAAGATATTTTTTTTTCCCATTTTTGATAGTCAAAATTTGGGGTTTTGGGCTGTAAGTGACTGGATGCAGTGCCATGTGCTGATGAATCCTCGTAATTTGTTTCTTTAACAGCAGAATAGTACCATGTGATTCTCGTATTAATTTCCGTAATAGCAAACACGTATCATATGATTTCTCGTATTAATTCTAAGTTCTCTTTTTTTTATCATTTTTGTTTCGCTTGTTTCGTTCTGACTTCCATTTTAGACTCAAATATTATTTATTAAAAAAAAAATAATTAAGCAACGAACTGTATCTGGGGAGATTTCTGCAGTTCTTCCTTCACAAAAAATCTTTGGGGGCTGGTTGTTTTGTTGGTCAGGTTTCTCGTAAATAATACACGGCCGGGTTCATTTTACAATTCTTTTTTATTTCATACGGATCAACACTCCCAAACTGGATCTGTTGCCCTGATTGCGAGTGTCCCCTTCTGCTTCCCCCGGTAAATAAAGGTACCTTACTTTAAACCAAACGGCAATAGTTTGCCAGATGAGCTGGAGTCTCCTTCAACATTTATTTTTTGTTTTTTTATTGCTTGTACTGGTTTTTAACCCTTTAAAAATTTTTCATTATTTATTGCGCGCAAAACTGAGGGGAGTCTTCTAACCCTTCTGTTTGCGGAATTTTCAATCAGCTCTCTGTGATACTGGTAGGAAAAAAGTCTTTCAGATAACTGTTTTTTAAAGTTTTCAACTAAAGCCTGTGAACTGTGAAACTCCTGGGATGCCTCTTTAATGGTAACTCTATTTTTTTAACAATAATTTATTCACTCGGCCTTTTAAAATTTTTTTCCATCATCGACTTGAATCATGCGAGGATAAGTTAAGGGGCCTCGTTTTGGTATATCAGTTGTATGGCAACAGCAACGCAGAAGCACTCTTTTGTGTTAATGGTTCTGCATCTTTGTATCTTGAAGCTATGTCAATGACTGTGGGTGCGTACTTAATCTTTTTCGTCTAATCGTATCAGGGTAAATATAGAAGGTCCTTTGATGGGTGTCGTTCGGCATTGTATTCACAAAGTGCGGTCTTTTGTATTCGTCTAGGAGCAGGTAAAAAAATTTGCCAAATCGTTTGTTTAGATAGCCATTCCTTTGCTGTTGTTCACTGACTCCCGCTGCTTGGCTTAGCTTTTTAATTCCCGTGATTCCCTTCCAATATCCTTTGGCGAATAATATTTTGGGTCCATTTTTTTCAAGCCAATATTATGCCAACAAAATACACGACGGTCACCCAAAAGGGACGAAAAACACGATTTCTTGCATTTTTTGTTTTTCTGATGGTTGATAAAAGTCGCTGAATTTTGGTGGGGAAATGTCTCATTGGTTTGCCTGTTAAAAAGATAAATATTCTTTTATTGCCTGGTCAACATTTTTAAATTGTAAGCTGCATGTCCCTGTTTTTTTCAGTTTGTCGTTAAGAAATCTAGCTCTCAATTCTCTCTTTTCATAGGTGTCTTGTGCGGCTGCTAGTTGCTCCACAGCTTTGTTATGTCTTTTTCTCTCACCTTTCATCCCGCATTTACTAAACGCTTAATTATTTCCGCTAAAAGCAAGCGCATTAACCACAGCACCGCCTATCACCCATTACGAGTGAAGCCTTTTTTATAAAGGGTATTTTTTTAATTTTACAATTGATAAGTCAGGAATTATTCCTTGCTTAACTAGAAAATCTTTCGTAGAAAAATGAAGCTGTAATAACAGCAATTAGCTTTGCTGACTTCAAAGTCTAGTTTGCCAAGTCTGCGGGTTTAATTTTAACAGGCTTTTACCAAGCATTGTGTATCCTACACTTAGGCCTCCAATAACGCAGAATGGTTACAAGATTGGTTACTTTTCTTTTCGGCGCATTTTAAAAAAAAAATAATAATTTATATTTAGAAAATAAAACATAAACACGATGATCTACTACAGCTACAGAGCGACCTAACCCGTCTTGGACTTACAAATGAGAAGTTGATGACCAAGCTGTTATGCCCCAAAAGGAGAGGTTGTATTCTTTGGCAGCATGGGGAAAAAACAAAACAGTTCCCGGAAATAAAATTCAGCATAGAACAAAATTCCCAACAGATGTCGCCACAAGACATTATAAAGTATCATAACGGGTATGAAGCGCAACTAGGATCAAGAATGGTAAAAAGTGTCGGCAAACGTTCTTAGTTTGTACACTAAACTAGCAGTAGATTTTGCTCCCATTGATTCTGAACAAGATTTTATGCATGATTTAACGCAGGAACCAGTTTTAACAAAGTCATTAGAGTCTCTAGGATGTGATCAATATTACAGATTTGGAACAATTATTATTCCCCGCTAATCATGGGATTAATTACTTTTAATCATAAAGATTTATTTCCCTTCAAAATGCCCGAGCCAGAAAAATCATCAGAATCAGAATCAAAAACATTGAATCAGGTGAAAGTGGTCAGTAAACCCCCTCATCCTGGACGCGTTGCAGCAGGAAAAAAATTAGCAGAGTGGAACAAACAAAAAAAATTACAGTTACAATCACAGAATGAAAAAGTGCCAGAGCCGCAGCCAGTTGTTTCAATGCCGGCTATAAAAAACGCCAGAACAAGTTGATTAAAGGGCCTACAACAACAGGGGTGCCTACACCGCCAAAGTCTTCATATTTTTTTAAAAGCAATTGGTCTTTTGGCGGCTTTGCTGTTGGGGGCGTTATTACGGTTATAAAATATATAAACAAAGACAACAAAAACCAAAGCAGTCCAACAATCTCAACCACTAAATACAAAATCCAAAACACACACATCCCAAAGCCAAACCCCCCAAACCCAACAAAAGATCATTTGACCCATTTCAGATGCAATAATACTTTAAGAACTTAATAAATAATTATAATTGACTTGAATAAGAACTTGGTTTACTTAGAGGATGACTTAGTTATGAACTTGAGGTGACTTAAGTTAAGAACTTGAGGTGACTTGATCAAGAACTTATTAAGAACTTGAGGCGATTAAATTAAAAACTTAATTTAAGAACTTAGAAGTGACTTGATAAAAATTTGACTATGAACAGAGGTACTTAATTAAGAACTTAGAGGTTAAACTTGTTTAAGAACTAGAACGACTGATACGACTTGAATAAGAACCCATGGCAACTTGATAAACGTAAAATAAAACCACAATCCATTGTTACATTCTTTTTGGGAAGACAACTCCTCTTATTCTAAAGGGATGCTTTCCTTCGTGCAAACCCTTCAATTTTGGCTTACAAAATTGCAGAGCGGGGGCGGCGCTTTGTCACTTTACTAGAAGGCGACCGCCCAACGCAAATCAGCCGGGGTCAAAATTACACAAAATTACCTAGCCAGCAGCGACGGTGCCAGTGATCCAAAAATCTAATTAGCCCCTAATAATATGTAGCAACATCCGTTGATTTATTTAATTCATCAAGAGCAGCTTCAATTTTGTTTCATTATCAGTCAATGATTTTAATTTTTGTCCTTCAGTTTTACTCTTTGTTTCTTTATCTTTCTCAACTCTTTTCTCTTTTCGCTATTTGCTCTTCCAAATGTTCTTTTCTAGAATGCTGGCCAAAAACTTTAACAGTTCTTGGTGTTCCCCATGTTGTTGCCTGATCCGTCATTTTGAAACTAACTGCATGTCTCCAAGAACGCGAAACTATAAACAGTGTCAAATAACTTTTTTAAAAAGTCAACGCTAAGAAACAAAGTCAACACAAAAAGCAATGTCACAGGTCAAAGCAAAGAAACAATGTCGCGCGGGTAGAAATATGTCACACAAGCAGAAGTAAGTAACAAACTTGCTTTGGCATATAATTCTTACAGCAGAGCTAAGCTTGTTAAAAGCTGGGCCGCCAAAGACCGCTGTGCCTGTTCGCCAGCTAATGACGGGCCTCTGTATTCCGCGCATTTGCCAACCCACACTTAACTCATTAAGCCTCTGGTTCAGAACTCTGCACAATAGTAGGGTGGGTAAGGCCGGCCGAATCATGTTTGTTTGTCTAAACAGTTAAAACTGTAGTTTTAATTTACATGAAAGACAGGGCGCGTTTTAATATATGTATGCATGAAAATAATATTATTGAAACGATAATCCTACACAGTAGCATGTTTGTAAAAAATCGTTATTTTTTTGGTTATTGAAAAAATGTGTGATGGATTATCATTTTTAATTCGTTGTTAAAGTCTTACTTGTCAGAGAACATAAAATGTTTATTCCGGCTCACCTACCCGAAATGAGTTGAGGGTAGGTGAGCCAGAATGAACAATTTTATAGTTCTCTACATTTAAAATACATGACTACTAGACTCAGACGTGGGGTTTCTGAAATTCTATACACTATTACCATCACCGATTTCTTAGCAATGCACATTACCATGCCGATTTAAGCAGGTGATTGAGAATGAACTGCATGTTTGCAGAACAATGCTGATGAGACATGGTGACGACTGAACGTTTTAAAAAAAAATGTTAATGATTTATGGTGACTGACTGACGTCACAGAACAATGCAACAATGCTGATATTCCATGGTGATTGAACAACGTTGATGAAACTTTGTAACTCACTGGACGTCAGAAAAACAATGTTGATGAATCTTATTACAGAACAATGGTGGTGATGTTTTGTTATTCACTGGATTCACAGGACAATGTTGATGATCCATTTTGATGACTCGACGTCACAGAACAATGTGAATGGTCCATGCGACTAGGTGGACGTCACAGAACAATGTGGATGACCTATGGTGACTGACAGAACATCACAGAGCAATGTGTATGATCCATGGTGATTGATGTCACAGAACAATGGTGATAATACACAGAGACTACTAACAGGACGTCGCAGAACAGTGTGGATGATCCATGTGTGATTGACGTCACAGAACGATGTGTTTGATAAAGTGACTGCCTGGGCGTCACAGAACAATGTGATTGGTCCATGGTGATTGACATCACAGAAAAAACAGTGATAATCCATGTTTATGCCCTCATAGAACAAATGGAAAGATCCTTGTACTGACGTCACAGAACAATATGGATGATCCATTGTGACTGACGTCACAGAACAATGGTGATGATCCATGGTGACTGGGCATCTAGAACAATGTGGGGATCCATTGTGACTGACGTCACAGAAAAAATATGGATGAATCCATTGTGACTGACGTCACAGAACAATATGGATGATCCATTGTGACTGACATCACAGAACAATATGGATGATGCTGACGTCACAGAACAATGTGGAAATCCATTTTGACTGACGTCACAGAACAATTGGATGATCCATTGTGACTGACGTCACAGAACAATATGGATGATCCATTGTGACTGACGTCACAGAACAAAGTGGATGATCAATTGTGACTGACGTCACAGAACAATATGGATGATCCATTGTGACTGACGTCCCCAGAACAATGTGGATGATCCCTTGTGACTGACGTCACAGAACAATGTGGATGATCCATTGTGACTGACGTCACAGAACAATTGATGATCCATTGTGACTGACGTCACAGAACAATATGGATGATCCATTGTGACTGACGTCACAGAACAAAAATGGATGATCCATTGTGATGACGTCACAGAACAATGATATGATCCATGGTGACAGGACGTCACAGAACAATGGTGTGATCCATGGTGACTGACGTCACGAACAATGGTGATGATCCATGGTGACTGACGTCCAGAATAATGGTGATGATCCATGGTGACTGACTGGGCGTCACAGAACAATGTTGATCGTTCATGGTGGTGGTGGACCTAGGCCTTATTGGAGCAGTGTGAGCAAAATGTTCATTCTGTCTGTGTGTGTGTGTGTTTTGTGTGTGTGTGTGTGTGGTGTGTGTTTTGTGTGTGTGTTGTGTGTGTGTGTGTGTGTGTGTGTGTGTGTGAGGGTGTCCTTCATTTAACATCTATCCAATTTTTCGTGATTTAGACATCTGTGTGTTTTGTGTGTGTGTGTGTGTGTGTGTGTGTGTGTGTGTGTGTGTGTGTGTGTGTGTGTGTGGGTGTCGTGTGTGTGTGTGTGTGTGTGTTGTGTGTTGTCAGTGTTTGTAATATAGTAACAACAATAGCAACGCAACAACAAAAGAAGATCGGGTCACAGAACGACGGTACATACTCATTTACAGTCAGTCATGGATCTCACCATTGTTCTGTGATGTCAGTCACCATGGGTCATCACCATTGTTCTGTGATGTCAGTCACCATGGGTCATCACCATTGTTCTGTGACGTCAGCCACCCATGGGTCATCACCATTGTTCTGTGATGTCAGTCCCATGGGTCATCACCATTGTTCTGTGATGTCAGTCACCATGGGTCATCACCATTTTTCTGTGATGTCAGTCACCATGGGTCATCACCATTGTTCTGTGATGTCAGTCACCATGGATAAATCCACTTTCGTTCTGTGACGTCGTTCTGTGACGTCAGTCACCACGAAATCATCTACATTGTTCTGAGACGTCCATTTCAGTCCCCATGCATCACCATGTTTTTATTTTTGTAATAAGCTTGCAAACGCTTGTGGATCTTTTGTCAGTGCCTCAATGTTAATCACCTTGCCATTATCTTACAACAGAGGGATTAATCGCTAATGTTTCAGTGCAAATTTGCTAATGGGAAGGTACTACTCGAAATCGTTTTTTCTCCTTCTCCTCCCCCCTTTCCTTCTCCTATTTCTTCTTCTTCTTCTTCTTCTTCTTTTTTCTTCTTCTTCTTCTTCTTCTTCTTTTTTCTTCTTCTTCTTCTTTTTCTTTTTTCTTCTTCTTTTTCTTCTTTCTTTTCTTTTTCTTCTTCTTCTTCTACCTATTGTTGTAGGGCTGGTTTTGCTGGTCTTGCTGCAGTTGCTTTTGTTGTTGCTGTTGCTATTGTTGTTACTGTTGTTGTTGTTGTTGTTGTTGTGGTTTTGTTGTTGTTATCATTGGTTTATGAAACGATAAACAAGTATCGAGAACCTACTAATGTACAGTCGTAATTCTCCATGCTACCTGCACACTCTACCTACAGAGCAAAATGTTCTATCCAAGGTGTCAAGATAGCATTTCACTGATAACAGTCTGGAAATTAATGGCTGCCAAATCAGTCACGTATAAGTAATGGCATCCATGACTGAGACATGCTCAATGGATAAAAATTTAAACCCCAGATTTCTTCACAATGATCAGATTGTTTTAGACTCTTGTAATCACTTAATCGATTGTTGTGTTTATTTCTTGTAAGGGTTTTGTTCTTGGAAAGGAACATCTGGAATTTGAACGCTTGCAGTAGTTTGTCTTCTTGTGCTTGACTCTGTGTCTGTGTGACGACAGTCCATAGGTAAAGAAATGGATGGAGTGCGGGAGTTGAGAGGTAACAGGTACACAACCATGACGTCACGAATCGTATTGAACACAGTGACTTCAGCCAAAGCTACATTCCGATCAACCGAAAGGCAACCAACAAAAGGTGTTTGTCAGGACTATTTTCCCAGTGAGGTAAAATGAGGAATACACTGATCTCTGGGCAGAACTCAGTGCTATTCTGTATTCTGGAGTTCGTCTTTTAGATGACAACAAGAAGACCCGTGCTCACTGAGCCCAGAATGAAATTGACGACCAAAACCAACAGTGAACCACTTGAATCCTTGTTTAAACAGTGGTGACCATTAAACAGAGCCAGACGACACGACCAGACTGACCATACGGCCCCAGTGTGAAAAACCCAGGAAAAGAACGGTATCACTGAAAACCCCGATTCCTGCACACCACGCTACACCACAAGCTATTGTTGCTGAACGTTACTGGCCGTCCTGGATTCACTGGGATAACACAGGATGTTGACATGGTCACACTGATCGTAAGGGGATAGAACGACACCTTCTTTTACACTAAGGACAGAAAGCCACTCACCTTGCAGGTCACACTGTTGGTCCATTCTTTTTCCCTTGGATGTAGTCTCCATGCAACACTGTATTGCACGGCAGTAATGCGACGTTGACATCCATACACAGGTTTACTAACTGCAAGGGGAAAAAATAGTAACGGGAAAACGGCTCCCAAACACATTCTTGATCCTCAATGACACAACAAAACAAGCAATTGTCCCATGATAGCAAAACGTACCAACACCAAATAAAAATCTGTTTTCACTTGTGTTGGTATCAATGTTTCACAGGAGCGAAGAACTGGCTGAGGCGTTACACATTTTGTTCTGTTGATTCACGTGGCAGCACACTCACACAACACAGTCTGTAGTTTGGGGAAAAGGGATGTATTTAAAATGTGGTGTTCCAGAGAAAACATCCAGCGGGAAAGGCGTTCACTGGATTTCCTCTCATGTCCAGTTCAGTCAGTCGTGGTGCATTTCAAAACCCCAATTGACGTAACTCCTCAACAGCAGAGAAGGACACATTGAAATTGTTCCAAACGGGGGAGATATACAAAACAAAATACTGCTATGAACACTGATGCATATTTCTGATTTTATCCACTCGTTGAAGTGAGAACTGAATATATTTCAGTTGGCGGTTAGTTATTTTGTTTAAGAGGATTGTTTCCCACCGATAAAGATCTTACATTTTGCAACACAAGAAAATCTGCAATGTTGAGAACTGTCACTTGATTGTTTAAAACATCGATGAATGTAGATTGCTAAGAGTGATTCACAGATATATGTTGAAAAAGGAACAAGAAGACATGATCAGACGAATGAGATACCCATTGTGGACGACATCATTTCAGCACCATTCCTGAACCCTGGGCGTCCAGGGGGCGTAGTTCAGGAAACAGACTGGCAGCAAAAGGTTTTCTACACAGAAACACGTGACCTTGGCACAGGCAGTGTTCAGGAGGTCCTGTCACACATCAGTTCATCATCCTGTTGGGGGCACTGACCCCCGCCATCACACAGATGATCTCTGTGCACACACACCCTAGAAGCTCGACACTGGTAAAGACCAGGACAGTTTGATCTGTTCACAGGCTTGTTTATCTTCTCCATAAACACAATCAGACAATCCGTTGCATCTGGTGTAGTTGGAGACAGTACAGCCACTGGCTTCACAACGGTAATGGACTGTCTGTACAGGCTGTGTCAGTCCCATCACCTGCTGGGTGAAGTACCAGTGCCATCTAAATCGATGTACAATGGTTCCCTTTTTTGTCATAGTATTCAACAGGATACATTTCTCTAAAATACTCAAAAGAATTGCCGTCTCATCAGAACTGTCCATGCAGTCCGAGTAAGTTCATTATAATATTGATGTCCAACACAGACGGCCGTCCACACACAAATCCGCCACGTGAGGGGTGGACACAGATGACTCATCACTTTCATCTGGACATGTTGTCTGAGTCACATAGCAGAGTGTAATGCACTGTTATTTATGCCATTTACACATCTAAACATTGTGTTTGTGCACGTGAATCTGCTGGAAGAAATTACGTCACGTGTGCTCATCATTTACTGTCAGCATAATGTGGTCCGTGGAAACCATGACTCTCTTTCAGTGACTGTCAGCGTCACACAACAGGAAGAGGTGGGTCAGGTGGCTGCCCGGACAAACCCATAAAAAACTGCAGTGTGTTGTTAGGGGGGTGGTGGTGATGGTGCAGGCGTCAGTGAGACAGGTGGAGGGAAAGTACTGGGGATGAGAGACGGCAGTTCACATACTGCTGTATGGTAGTCAATACGCCATGAAATAAAACGCAACCCCTCCTCTCCAGTGTCACCGTCCGACCGGGCCTTGAGGGATTATATATCTCGACCACTCTGAAATGGTATGTGTTATAGATCAAAATTAGGTCTGACCAAAAACGAAATTTGCTATACATGAATGGGAAGGAATGAAACCTGACAAATTTCCTATCACTATATGCAGATCAAAATATTGTTTAAACATTCGTGTGAAATGTTCCTTTTCCTCGCAGTTCTTATTGAAGCTAGTCTTCACCTCTCATCTGGCATTGATAATGGAATATTTATACTTAGCCCTTACCTCGAGTTGGACTATGTGAAAACATTTGTTTCGTGAAGCCACCAGACCCTGGCACCAGGACTACTGAAGGGACAGTGTTCTGTTTTATCAAAGTCCATCTTCGCAATCTGGCTTTAGGTTACAGTGCATGTGATCTTGAAATTTGAAGTAATGATCCACAGAACAGTTGTTTTAAACTGCTGGGGGAGCTTTTGGGGTCGATCATTTCTCACCCAAAAAAAGAAAAATATAACCCGAAATAAGTCTTGTCGTAAATTGGTCGATTTGATTTCAAGACATGAGGTTTCAAAAACAAAAATTGCACGGAAGGATCTAGGGTAGATTTTCTTCAGATTGATATTGAGTATATGGCGTTCTGTATACCACTTCAAGTGTGCGGGATTATATTCATTGGTTGTCAGTCCTGCTGAATGCTGATTTAGGACACACCCCGTGGATGGCACCCTCAGTTTTTCTCTGTATACAGTCCTGGTGGTGAACAATATCACTGGCATTATCACAAATCCAGTGTGCTTCTGAACGTGTTTTAGGATGAAAGTGTGGAGTCGAGCTGCCAGAATATCAAGTTTTATCTTTGGATTATTAATGTTTTTATTAACAGATGTCTCTATTGGGACACAAATGAAACCATCTTGAATTATATGTTGTTGCTTTTAATGCATAGATTATGTACTTTACCTTCCATGTATATTTCAGTGTCGGGAATCACACTCATACCCTAATCGTTTGATCCGGGTAGCACATTCATCCCCTGTGGGACTTGAACACGCAGCTTACAAAAAGACGAGGCATCCTCACACACCCGTACACCAGCCCCTGGTGGGCTGTAAACTGGGGTTTAAATTGTTCTCACAGTCTGACACAATTGACCTGCAGGAAACGTGGGCTGTGTGTCGTTCTGATTCAGATGTTCTACCCCTGGACAGATGGCGTGATGTTCACCTGACCAGGAGTGACCCTGTCTTTATATGGTTTGGTTCCTTTGACTGTAGTAACAAAGTACATGTAGTAATATGGATATGGGATAATCCCTAAAACAGAACACGTACCTATTGTATATTCTGTAAAAATTCTTGAGATGGCAGACTTAATGTCATGTTAAACGCAGCAACTATCTAAAGTGTCAGCTCTATCAGTAAATAAAAAACATCCTGATTATATCTAAATAATGACAATAATACGTATAATGTTTATAATGATGGTGATGATAGTGACATTAGTAGTAATAATGACGATAATAATAATGATAATGATAATAGTAAAAATTAATACAATAATAATGACGACGATGACAACGCAACAACGGCGACAAAAAGAATGATGATGATGATGATGATGATGATGTGATGATGATGATGATGATGATGATGATGATGATGATGACATAGGAACTTAACTAGTGTGCTTCCCGACTCTGTAAGCAGGCTCATTGTGTATTACAAAATATGTAACAAATTAAAAAACTAAGATCAAGGATTTCATGTCATACACATGCTCACTCAAAATCCAAATCAATATTGTTAGTCATTTAAAGAGGTCAAAACCCAAAAAAAAAAATTTATGGTATCAAACGTATCTTACTCACATATAACATCAACGGCTTAGACAAATAATATGAACACCATTTCAAATGCGCTCAAAGAAAGAGGCAGCCCAAAACCTGCTTGCACAAATGATAAACAGTCAAAAGAAGAGGTAGTAAATGAATGTAAATGTAGAATTTCGTTTGTCACAGAAAAGCAATGAAATGGTTAAAGGTTCTGTATGTTTACCTATGTGATCCTCAAACAGATTATAAATTGTAAAGAAGCCACTGCTTTGATTTCAGGAAATAGTTTCTGGTAGTGTAATCCATCGAAAATTTTGACGTGAATTATAAGGCATGTTCTCAGAATGCCTCTGGGCGTGTCTGTGGAATACAAAATGTAAGGTCGTCTGAAGCTGAGATGGGGAGTGGACAGACAGTAGACTTGAATGCAGGCTGGAGAAGACTAGGAAGAAACTGTGGCAAAGGAAGGATAGTTTGTATGAAATTCATGCTTCAAAGGTGTTAATGTAGGCTTTTTAGCAGTGTATGCTATGGTCTTCCTTTTCTCCCCTTGTGTGCAGACTCGCAGTGCACTTTTTATCTATGCAGGCCTTTCTGCCAAAATTTTTCCCATGGAAAAACCAAGGGTTTTTTTTTT
>JAFLJL010004129.1:0-18279 GCA_018398815.1 Conus ventricosus | reverse complement strand
ACTCCGACCAAAACCCCGTTTCCCCCCCTATTTCCCAAATTTTCCAACCCTGCCTCAAACCCTTTAACCATTCAGCAAAATGTGAAAGTTTATTTAAATACCTATTTTTTGTTTATATATGAATACTTATATACACCTATCCTCGCTAGACCAAGCTCTAAGCGCTTTACAATCCACATACGTTAACACAACGGGCTGCCTACCTGGGTAGTGCTGACTGAAAAGCTGCCAGCTGGCGCTTCATTCAGTCGTTTCCCGTGTCATCCAGTCAATATCGTTCAATATCGTTCACTCAGTTTCCTCACTTCCCTCATTCTTTTCATTTCTCACGCAGGGTGCAAGCTATGTGTAACGTGCCATCCATACCAACGGCCAAACTGGCTTTCTCTTCCGAACTTGGTGATGGGATTTTACCTGTGTGTGCAATATGTTATGCGTGCAGAGAACAAAAAACACCGATTCTGGCTCACCCGGTCTCAACCAGTTTCGACCGGGCGACTCCAGAATCGGTGTTTTTCTGTTCTCTGACAAGTAAGACTTCAATAACCAAAAACGTAGCGTAGTAACGTAGGGGAAAAGCAGCCGCGGCTGAAACACGCCCCATAGAGTAACGTAGGGGAAAAGCAGCCGTGGCTGAACGCGCCCCATATACAAACGGTCGGGGCAGGTAAGCGTTTAATTGCTAATTGTCGACCTGCCTAAGGACTCGGCACTATCCGATTACTTACTACGTGGCCGGACATGACGATTTTCGGATCACGCGATGGGCTGATGTCACGGCCGGCCAATCACAAGACTAGATAGAATCAGCTGATTAGTAGTGACGACATTTCCGCCCAGCACTTATGTTGTTCATTTCTCCTAGTGCTGTGGTGGTGTGAAGACGGTGCTTTTTCTGCGAGAGAAGTGTTTGCATATGGCACAAAATATAGCTGCAGTTTTAGAAGACAGTGTGGATTCTGAGTTAGAAAAAGTTCTTGAATCACAAATACCTTTTCAACAACTTTATAGATTAAATTATTTGGGTGTGGAAGACATAGAATCAGCTACACACTTTCCAACAAGCTCAAAATCTCCCATTACCGCCGCCAACACCAACGGAATTGTGGACAGAGGAAGAAAAGAATGCTTTACATGAAAATATAAGATACTTTGAAAAATGATTGAAGCAGCTCGTAAAGCAACGGTTAATGCTGGCAAGTTTTGTGAACTACTGACGATTGGAATGACGCGGTTTTAAAACAGAAACAGTCTATATATAACCGCCTGTCTGTCAAGTTTTCTGAACTGCTGTGACGGCTTCTAAAAATAGTAATGGTTACGCTGTCTGATCAACAGACCAATCTTGTGGAAAAATACATTGTTTATCATGAGGCCATGGCAAAGTTTTTGAGAAATAAATTGAGTAGCGAGCCTTGTTCTCCTCCCTCAAAGCCAAAAGGAAGCATTTCGTTTTTGTTTCTTCAACAATTATTTAATTTAATTTAATTAGAGTAACTTTGAAAAGCTTTTAACTTTTGAAGAAATGATTATTCAAAAGTTCCAAATGTTCAGTGACAGGTGTACTACCAGTAGTTCAGAAAACTTCTCCACCTTGTGGTGTTCGTGACACAACGGCAAAGCAGACGACGCGGAAACACGACTCGGGCTGGGTCCAGACAGGCCGGTGTTGTTACTGGCTAATTATAGTGGGTGTAGCACTGTTCGCTAACTGCCCTCCGACAACTGCTCTGCAAGGCTCTCAGTGAACGCCACAAACACATGACGTGGGTCTAAAATAGCAGTTATGCATAAACCGCGGAACAACTGCCCTGCAACCCTCTCAGTGAACGCCACAAACGCATGACGTGGGTCTAAAAATAGCGGTTATGCATAACCGCCGAGTGGCTTGGCTGTGCCTACGCTCCACTTCACTTACAAAGGCTGCCAGTGCTTTTGGCGGCTGTCTAGATAGAACTGAAACAGATCCTGTGATTATTGATTCAGGAGTCTGATAAGTGCTTTCGGTGGCTGTCTCGAATTTACGACGTTCAAGTGTAAACAACAAAAAGCCCCTTCACTTTCCCACAAGCACTGTCCTGTCTATTGTGTGTTTGTTTGTTGTTTGTTTGTTTTTTGTTTGTGTTTGTTTGTGTTTTGTCCCACCCTACACACGCACGTCCCCACCCCCACCCCACGCACGCACACCCCCCACCCCACCCCACCCCACACATGCACACACTCAAGTCACTTCTAAGTTCTTAACTCAAGTCACCCCAAGTCACTTCTAAGTTCTAACTCAAGTCACCCAAGTCACTTCTAAGTTCTTACTCAAGTTTTTACTCAAGTCATCCTCAAGTCACCCCAAGTCACTTCTAAGTTTTTACTCAAGTCGTCCTCAAGTCATCCTCAAGTTCTTACTCAAGTCACCTCAAGATTGTAATTAGTCATCCTCAAGTCACCCCAAGTCACTTCTAAGTCATTCACAAGTTCTTACTTAAGTCATCTTTAAGTCACCCCAAGTCACTTTTAAGTTCTTACCCAAGTCATCCCCAAGTCGCCTCAAGTTCTTACCCAAGTTAACCTAAGATCATAACTAAGTCATCCTCTAAGTACAACCAAGTTCTTATTCAAGTTATCTTATAATTATCAAAAAAATACAATCTATGTTTTTATCTTAAATAGTAAATGTCTAATATAGTACACACACGCCTCAAAAAAACGCGCCATCGTTAAGGATGTCTTGCTCAGCGTTCTCTGCGCGAGATCGGCTAGCATAGATCTTAATGAAGTTCTTACATCCTAAGCAACCGCATTGATTACAATTCTGGTCTATGGAAATGTCTTTTATAGTCTTTTATGTCTTTATTTATTGACTCCATCATTTTATAATACGCCATGATCTATTTTTATCAAAAAAATTTTAAAATTAAGTTCTTAAAATATTATTCCATCTGAAATGGATCAAAATGATTTTTTGTTATTGGCGGTGCTGGCGTGCTGTTGTTTTCTGTATTTAGCGGTTCAGATTTTTTTGATTGCTTTTGTTTCGGTTGCCATTGTTTATATATTTTATAACAGTAATAACCGCCCCCAGCAGCAGCAAGGGCGCCAAAAAGGCAACAGTTTTAAGTTCAATATTCCATGAAGACTTTGGCGCTGTAGGTCTTGAATCACATGGAGTTTTTATAGCTGGCATTGAATCAACTTGTTCTGGCGTTGGCGTGTTATGTTTTCATTATGAGTTATATTCTGTAACATTAATTTTTTTTTGTCTGTTCCACTCTGCTAATTTTCTTCCTGCTTTAACACGCCCAGGATGCTTTTCACTGGTCCCCACCTGATTCAGTGTTTTCTGATTCTGCTGATTTTCTGGCTTGGTTACTTTCTCCACCTGATTCAGTGTTTTCTGATTCTGCTGATTTTTCTGGCTCGGTCATTTTGAAGGGAAATAAAATCTATATGATTAAAAGTAATTAATCCCATGATTAACGGCGATAACAATGTTCCAAATCTGTAATACAAATCACATCCTAGAGACTCTAATGACTTTGTTAAAACTGGATCTTGCGTTAAATCATACGTAAGATCTTGTTCAGAATCAATGGGGCAAATCTACTGACTAGTTTAGTGTACAAACTAAGAACCGTTTGCCCAACACTTTTTACCATTCTCGACCCCAACTGCGCCTCATACCTGTTGTGATACTTTATAATGTCTTGTGGCGACATCTGTTGTATCTGTTCTATGCTGAATTCAGTTCCGAGGAACTGTTTTGTTTTTCCACATGCTGCCAAAATACAACCTCTCCTTTTTAGGCATAATAGCTTGGTCATCAACTTCTTCATTTGTAAGCCCAAGACGGTGTAGGCCGCTCTGTAGCTCTAGCAGATCATCGCTGTTCATGTTTTTTATTAATTTATAATTATTTTATTTTTAAAAATGAGCGCCGAAAAAACTGTTGCTAACCTTGTATACCATTCTGCTGTTATTGGTGGCCTGAGTATAGGATACACAATGCTTGGCAAAAGCTTGTTAAAAATTAAACCAGCAGATCTTGGCAAACTAGACTTTGAGGATTCAGCAAAGCTAATTGCTATCATTGCAGCTTCGTTTGCCATGAAAGATTTTCTAGTCAAGCAAGGAATAATTCCAGACAGTATAAATATGTAAATAAAAAATACATTTATAAAAAATGGCTTCACTCGTAATGATGATAGGCGGCGCTGTGGTGAATGCGCTTGCTTTTAGCGGAAGTAATTACGCATTTAGTAAACTACGGGATGACGGCGAGAGAAAAAGACATAACAAAGCTGTGGAGCAACTAGCTGCAGCACAAGATAACTATGAAAAGCAGAGAATTGAGCAGTTAGATTTTATTAATAACACACTGAAAAAACAGGGACATGCAGCTTACACATTTAAAAATGTTGGCCAGGCAATAAAAGAATATTATCTTGTAACAGGCAAACCAATCGAGACATTGCCCCCACCAAAATTCAGTGACTTTTATCACCATCCGAAAAACAAAAGATGCAAGAAATCGTGTTTATTGTCTTTGGCATGACCGTTGTGTATTTTGTTGCGCATAATATTGGTTGAATAAAAATGAACAAACTCTATTATTCGCCAAAAGGATATTGGAAGGGAATCACAGCAATTAAAAAGCTAAGCCAAGCAGTGGTGTTAGTGAACAAACAGCAAAAGAATGGTTATCTAAACAAGCGATTTGGCAAATTTATTTACCTGCACCTAAAAAGAATACAGAGACCACACTTTGTGAATACAATACCGAACGACACCCATCAAATGGACCTTCTATATTTACCTCATGATACGATTAGACGAAAAAGATTTAAGTACGCACTCACAGTCATTGACATAGCTTCAAGATACAAAGATGCGGAACCATTAACACAAAAGAGTGCTTCTGCTGTTGCTGTTGCCATACAACTGATATACCAATGAGGTCCGCTAACTTATCCCCGCATGATTCAAGTCGATGATGGGAAAGAATTTAAAGGCCAAGTGAATCAATTATTGTTAAAACATAGAGTTACCATCAAAAGAGGCATTCCGGGCGTTCACAGATCACAGGCTTTAGTTGAAAACTTTAACAAACAGTTATCTGAAAGACTTTTTTCTTACCAGTATCACAGGGAGCTTATTGACAATTCTCGAAACACAGAATGGGTTAGAAGACTGCCCTCAGTTTTGCGCGCAATGAATAATGAAAAATTTAAAGGGCTAAAACCAGTACAAGAAATTTAAAAAACAAACAATAAATTTTTGCTGAAGACTCCAGTACAACCAGCAAACTATTACCGTTTGGTTTAAAAGTAAGGTACCTTTATTTACCGGGGGAAGCAGAAGGGGACACTCGCATCAGGGCAACCGATCCATTTTGGGAGTGTTGATCCATATGAAATAAAAAGAATTGTAAAAATGAATCCGCCCGTGTATTATTTACGAGAAACTGACACAACAAAACAGCCAGCTCCTCAAAGATCTTTTGTGAAGGAAAACTGCAGATAATCCCTCCAGACACAGTTCCATTTTGCTTAGTTAATTTACGTAAATATATTTGAGTTTAAAATGGAAGCTCAGAAGGAAGCGCAGAATGAAACAAGAATGATAAAGGAAAAGACCTTCGAACTGATACGGGAATCATTTGATTTGAGTTCGCTATTAGTGCAACATTTGCGAGGGTTCATCAGCACATAGCAATGCATCCAGATCACCTACAACCCAAAATCCCAAATTTTGATTATCAAACATGGGGAAAAGAATATCTTGAAATAATAAAAAATATTCAAGCGCATCAAGCAAACATGAGAAAAAATTTGTCTGAATTGGAGGATGATATGATTGATTTTATAGATAAAGTTGATGAAAAATATGGGCCTGAATATATACCCGAAGAAAGTATATAATTACGCTGTTCTCCAGTGCCCGATTGCTTATGAAAACTCTGGATAACAAACACACGTTTTGTGTTTGTTCTATCTAATGACTTCTTTGTTACAACCGTTGTGTTGATCTCATGTAGATTAGATCGCAGTTTACGTTGTCATGATGAAAAGTCTTATTGCCAAACAATGCTTCTTTATAGTTGTCATGGGATATGTTTGACTGCACAACACTGCGAGATATCCCCTTTGCTTTCTTAATGATTTTCTCCTGGCTCGAAATACTGTACATTTTCGACCTTAAACCAATAAACTCCTTAATCACCTTTCCAGATAATTCATCCTTCATCTTTCCTAAAACCTTCTTGTTAGTAATTGAATGTAAAGGCGAGTCTTTAGGGTAATCGGATGTGTCATACCATCCACTCGCTCCTTTAGCTACTTCTAATTCCATGTCTTTATAGATGTCTTCAGTAGGGACATCTATAACAAAACTATCTGTATCTGTGTAAAACACTCTGGACTCTGGATACAGGGGTTTAAAGTAGTCATAAAGAAATTCTAACATTAAAGCTTTGATAATTCTAAAACAGTAAACCCAATAAAAACAGGTTTGTCCAATTTGACTTTCTTTTTTTCATCATTATGCCAAAAAGCTGATCATGAAATCTTCTAAAGTCCTGATAATTAGGTTTTGAAGTTAGCTTAATTGCTTCGTTCTCTTTGGTGACTAATCTGACATCTTTGCGCTTTTTGCGGATTCTCCATAGTCTTTCCAAACAGCTGTTGTTCATCAGCTTGAAAAAGTCTTTTTCTGAAGCATCTGTGGATTTAGTTCTAAGATCAGTGTTCTTCATGATGTATGGTTTCATGAACTGTTCTTGACAAAAAGCAATTATACGATGAACTGCTTTCAACTTCAAACCATGTCTTAAATAAAATTGTAGAAGTCTGTAATGACAGACATAATTTTTTTGCCCCGAAGATTAGGCACAAGTTTAGGTGGTTCTGTTTTCGCCATCTTTAGACTTTCTGCTGCTAAAGGATAGTCATTATGCAGGTCATGGAGTTCATGAGGATATTCTAAGTCAACTTCTAGAATGTATCCACGCTGTTGATCAGGTGCCAAACTGCCCAACCACTTTAATGCCTTTTGAATATTTTTGGATTGTCTTCTGTGTACATTTTAAAGTTGCGTAATGGAAGTGATTGCGCCATTGCCCATCCATACAGATTGTTTGCATCTAAATACATGAGATAGTTAGACCTTTTACTCAGATCATAATGATCCAAGTATTTGTTGTTTGCTTTACAGTAATGATGTGACGCCATACTAATTCCTCCACGCAATCCGTTTTCAATCATCTGAAATCATTGGGTAGGTCAGACAATAAATCAATCTGTACTCCAGTAAACTTTAAGAAAGCGTCCCAACTCATCCCAGGCGCAGAAATGTAATGCGTGGGATCCAGGCTATAATGTTTTCATGCAGGTCTTTCTATAATTTTCAAAGACGTCCGCCAACAAACAGACATCAGCCATCAAGTATGAGTCATGATAGTCTCCCATTGTTTTACACTCTAACTTCTGCCATGCTTCTTGAGCATGCTGGTAATCAGAATCACTGATGTCCTTTCCTCTAAGACTAGAAAAGAACGCGCCTTTAGGCGGAAGTGTATCTTCGTTAAACCTTTCCCAACTGTTCATGTACTCATAAGGGTAAACGCCCTTTCTAACAAGAGTTGGGTCAAAATATTCTTCCGTTATTGGGCAGGACTTTAAGGACATAGCTAGTGACTCTAATGATCCCATCATGTGCTGCATAGAGTCATAAAAAGACATGTTATTTAAAGTGAAACACATGTACTTTTCTGATGACTGTGCAATGCATGCTACCCTGAAGGCGCTGGTTACTGCTTGCAATATAAGATGAGAGTCGTAACCTCGCAAGTTATGAAAGAAGATGGGCAGCTTCCATGTCTTAGGATCAAACTTTAGTTGAAGATTGCATTTGTTATGCGCTGCTCCTCTGAACTTTCCGCTAATGTGATCATGGTCTCTTACTCGCTGGCCACCAAGGCCACCTGTTGGATTGGCTGCGTCTGATGAGAGGCCTAAACCGGCGGCAACAAAGGCCGCCCCACAAATCCAACAGTGAGTGGCTAAGTCATACTGTTCTTGGTCTTCAGGCGTCATTATGATTTCAGATAAATTCAGATTATTAGAACAGGCGTTACGCACTTGCTGCATGCGTTCTAAGAAGTATTCTGCAGCATTAGGCCCCTATATAATTCTGGCTTTGAATGAACGCCATCTGACCTGACAATAATGAAGGCAAATGAACAAATCTAATGATTACTCATTAAGACTGTTTTTTCGAAGTTTTTGTGGCGCTGGCCCTTCATAAGAACAATAAGCGACTCAAAGTCTGCGTAAACAATGTATGGTGAATTTTGCAGCCGTTTCCAATTCTTAAAACTAACTTTAGATCCAGGCGGGGCGTAGTTAGTTCTGTATTACAGTCAACTGGGTCGATACAATGTTTCTTATGTTCAAGCGCGGCTGGAACGGATGGCATTCTTGTTAAACATTTTCTACAGAATTCTTGTTTATGCCCAATTTTGAAGTATGGGCCAATAATCTACTCATTGTGCGTATCAATGTGTAATGCGGTAGCCCCGCTGGTGAAAGCATCAGTAGTAAGTCAACATGATTTTTGTCTGGTTCGCCTATTGTTGGACTGTTCTTGGACACTTTAATTGGCAACCAAATTTGTTTCCTCATCCATGTGTAGATATTGACAGTTATTGGTTTGTTTTGTTCTTCAAACTGATCAATTTGGTCTACACTAACAGGAAAGGACACCCCACTAAAGTTAAGATCATTGATGTAAGGGTGATAGTTAGATACTCTCTCTGCGTTTTTGCGGGCGTAATGCAGCCTTGCGAGAACACACCACATAAAACATTTGTTGTCTGTATTCTTTATGTTAGAACTGCTCTTTTTGCAACTAATGCTGGAGGTAGTGGAATGTAAGCCTTGCCTACAATCGGTGCATACTTAGCCTGTTTTAATCTGATCTCTAAGACTTCGCCCTCTGACCAACCAGAGCCTCTCATTTTGGCTTCTTTCAGCAGCCACATCAAACTGTGTAAGCAGCTGGTCTGCCCAACCAGGTGTTAAGTCAATTATGAGAAAGAATAGTCTGTTGTTTAGTCGAGACCCAGACTTCTAGATTTTCTTCATTTATTGTTACATAGTCAATTAAAACAGCTAACATTACTTTAACTGCGCGGTCTATTGTTAGTTTACCTGGAACTTGAGAAATAGCATGAGCAACACTTGCCTGTACGTTTGCTGGATCAATGACTTCTAAATCAATATCATTTAGTGCTCTTGACAAACGCTCTTCCTTAAGCATTCCTTCAAACAATTCGTCCGGTCCTTCATATATCTTATCCATGCTGAGTTTCTTTTCTAACTCAAAATATTTATTTAAATTAAAAAAAATACTTAATCCGAATCAATATCAATGGTCTTTTTGTGCTTGGACTCATAAACTAAAGTATAAACACCTTTTGACGTTGTTAATGTGAGCTGTTTAGAACAGAGTTTAATGTTTCGTTTACTTTTTTTAAGCATTCCTTTTTTATCTGCTCGGCGTCTGGCTGTTGAGAAAAACTTGCCCTCGCCTTTCTTTGAAGATCAAACTTTTGTCTTTATAGTCATCAAAATCGGCCTGTAAACGACTAAATTCTTCATCCGTGATGTTTGAGTCAACTAGCGCTTTATTTATTGTCAGTTTGAACGAACTAAGTTTAGCTGTTATTAGTTGAACCATAGCTGTGTGCTTTTGGAGTTTAGTTTTTAATTTTTTGCCAGCAGCACTTACAGCTAATGAACACAGGCCAAGAGCTAAAGACAAACCGCCTAGAGGTAAAGCTGCGGGCGCACCTACGCCTGTTGCTAAGAGCCCAACACTTGTCCCTGCTGATAGTGCGCTTACAGTTGATGTTCCAGTATTAACTATGTAACAGCATTAAAGCCAGCAGAATACCTTCGTTTTGGTTTTGCTGTATTTTGAAAGGTCTTGCTCTAGTTTTTGTAGCATTTGTGTAATGTTGGTTAATCTAAAGGTTTTTATGCCGGGGGTTTCTACTATCTCTTCTCTGGTGACTCCGGTGCTGTAGCACATTTGGATAAACTTGAACAGACATGCTTTTTTAAAAATGAAAAAATAATTTAGTATTGTATATCTTTTAATCTGTTATCTTCAATATTCAGCTGCGCATCATATATTAAAAACAAATACACGTTAAGTGGTTTATCGGCCTCTTTTTCTTTATCAATTTGAATGTTTATTATGTCTCTGACAGTTCTCCCCGCTTCCATGTAACTGATTATCCTCTGTTGACCTTAGGTCAATCCATAAACCGTATTTCGTTGTTAAATAATGATCAAGTCTAACGCTGTGAAGATGTAGATCTTTAGACACAAGGTCAACTGTTGGATTTCTACACCTCCCGCCTCCAAACAGTTTTCTTATTTCATCAAAATGCTGATAAGGTTTAAGCCCGCTAGCGTAGATTTTGGTTAGGACTACCCTCAATTGTACATTGCACTTTTGTTATTTTAGGATTAATAAAATTTTCAGTTTGTCTTTCGAATGGTCCTTCATCTTCACACAGCAATAAAATACCTTTAAGCGATCTTGCTGTGGCACTAAAACTGAAATTCTATAGTGTCTGCCCTGCTTTTAGGATATTTAGAATGATGAATCACTCTTTCGTAATATATTGCTAATTTTGACTGATATTGTTGCTGGATCATCCTCGCTAAGTTAGGGTTGCTAACGATGTCAAACTCTAACGAGATTGTCAGAAATGCTGTACTTTGCTTCGGTGTCTGTAGATATAATAACATATTTGTGGTCATTAAAAGTTAGTTCATATGACAATCTGTCTTTTAATGCTCCTTGAAAGTATGGGGCATGCGCTTTTAACAACTCAAAATCTAGGGGTATGAAAAAGCGGTTTCCATACGCATAACTTACGGCTACAAACCTTTTGCCGTCTTTAGCGTCTGCGGCGCCTATTCTATGTTTAGTGCTTCTTCATTTTCGATTCCTTGAAACGCAAGATCAGCCCTTTCGTTCCCGTTAGCCATAGATCAGAATAGGTTAAAAATATGTCTGCATTATGTAAAGAAAATATTTCTTGCCCCTCAAGTTTTATAGAAATTTTCTTAACGATTGCCCGCCCCAGATTCTGTACAACTGTCCTGTTTGGGTCTGTTGTTGAAGCGAGTTCTATTTTGAAAGTAAGACGCGCAGAGCCTGGCACAATCACTTCATCCCCTCCTAGGTCTGGAAATTTAACAGTAAGAATTTGATCCGCATCAATAGTAGATGGATTATATGGAACAGTAATATTCCGCTTATATTCCCTTCACGCCAAAGGGCTCTTTCAATCTTCTATGCGGTCAAGAATCGAGCCATATGTTTGTGACATTTTTTATAAAACAAATAAAAAGTTAATTATTTAAAAACATGGCAGGCGTTGAAGGTGAAGAAGATTATGATGTTTTAGATCCTGGAGACGACATGAGTGAAATGACTCCTTTGGTACAACATCGCTCGGGCTCTCAATGCGGCGTGAATTAACAGAAAGTCATGTTAGATCATTGTACCAAAATTTAGGCCTTGAACCTCCCGAAGTTTTAGACCCTAATGATTTTGAACGAGATGATGATGGCCAATTGTTTGTAAGAAACGACCAAGGACAACGCGTTCAGCTTACAACTAAACGAGACCCATTAAAGTTTTTAGCCGTGGTTCAATTAGACAAAGACTCCCTGCGAGCGTACAAAATCGCCTTGGCAATGCTAAACCAAAATTAGATAGGATGCAGTTGCTAACTTCAAAACACACTGCAAGAACTTCCAACAGCTAACCAAATACAAACATGGAACTTCAAGTTTTAAATCAATCAGCAGATGAAATAATAAATGCAATAGAAGCAGAAACCAGTTTTTCAGAAGAAACAGCGTTAAAACAATTAATGATTCCCCATTGCCTATGCGGGAAATAGCGGCCCTTAATCATGCTTTGAGAAGCATCAGAGGCGAATTAACAAACAATTTAGCAAAACTAGGTGAACTAGATGAGCATATAAAAAGAGAAAAAGAAAAACTCGTTGAGGCTGATGACGCCAACTTAGGGCATGATATTAAAGAAAGAATAACCCAAAGACTAAAAGATCTTGAACAAGAGAGATCAGCAAGACTAGAAGTGTTGTCTACTAACCGAGAACAATTGCGAACTCAAGTGAGCAGAATAAGAGAAACTATCCAAAGAATTTTATATGAAGACACAACACTAGCAGAAAGAATAAGAACACTGTTTAGAGAGCAAGGAGTCACATTAGTAAGCGTTTAACAGCCTTAGGATTTGCAATAAGTACACTGGTGATGGCTATTACAGGCGGCGGTGGTCAAGGGCCGGTGCCTCCACCACCATCGCCTCCATCACCGCCTGATAAATCATGGGTAAAAAAACAGCTTGATCATCTTGCGGATTTATTAAAAAATTAGCCGGTAAAGCTATAGACTCTTTACCGGGTATATTAGGGGGTGTTGTTAGCTGGCTTTTGTCTACTGCAGGCAAAGTAGTTGGCTTTATGGCTGAGCACTTATGGGCATTAGTTCTCTTAATAGTTGGGTTAATTTTTAGTAAGATAAAGACCAAGTAATCCTAGCCAGTTAATCCAAGAACAAGTGCTGTTCTTTTCATATTCATGTCGTTATTTTTTTCGTAGTCTTCAACAGTCTTCGGGCTTTGGGCCACGGGGATTGGATGACTTATCTTGGGGGTCATCTTGTTTTTTTACTGCTTGCAATATTACTGGCTCAGAATTTATTTCGTTTTTTTCCGACCTTCTGTTCATTGCCTGCCACAAGGATTTCATTATTGTAGTTTATTATTGTTCCTATCTGGAGTCTGAGGTCAGAAGGTAGCATATATAAACCAGTGCCAACAGCAAAGTCTACTTTCGATCTTGCGTATTGTAAAACATTTTGGTATCTTTTAATACTTGAAGGTAAATCAACTGTAGAATTAATGGCGTCCTCTAAATTTGCTAAGTATTGTTTTTGTGCATCAAAACCAGTAGAAGGATCAGTTATGCTCGATCTCGTTTGTGCTTGCGAACCTAACAAACACCAAACGTAAGTACGAATAGAAATCGTTTATTCGTTCTATTCCTGCTTTAGTTAGACCCTTAGAAGTGTCTAAGATAAATGTTGTCCATGCTGTTTTATGCTCTTGCTCTATGGACCCGAGGTGAACAGCTGTGCCTGAAGAGAAAGATGTGTAAGGAGGATTCCAGTCATAGTTATACTTTCTGTGCGCGCCCCAAAAATAAAGGGTGCCTAGACCATGATTAAGATCCAACTTTGTCTAAAGTCTGTCTTAGCCTTAATATTGAATTCGTTACAGATCCTTTCAAAAGCCTTCATGTCTATTCTGTTGCTGAATGGATTAAACGGTTTTGTCATTTGGTAATGGAGCTTGCAGTTCAGTCAAAATACGTCTGAAGGTGTAATAGAAATGAAATCTATACACTGACCTCACCAAAGGATCAGGATGATTTTAGATGATCAGCATACGATACTCCACACCCAGTTGATGCACAAAACACAGCAAAGTTTAAACTGGTTCTGATAAAACTGCATCGATGACTGAACCACACTTTCGCGATGTAGTCTTTTTTAATAGGGGGGTTAAGATATTTGTCCAATGGAGTACTCACCTTTACTGAAAGGCGTCAGTCTGGGTCACAGAAATGTCGAGGGTGTCGGTTGTTATATTTTTAAGATTGTAGTGCAGCCCAACAGAATATTTTGCATCAGTATATTTAAATGCACTCATTTTTATTTCGTTTAAAAAATGTTTGTAACAATAACAACTCAAGACCGCCCTTCGTTTTTAGAACATGCTATTGATAACAATTGCAGAAGCAGAATGGTTGCGCTTCATGAAATTTTTTACAAAGTTGTATGGTTTAATATAAGTGAATCGAATAATAATAATAAGATTCTAAAAGTTGACAAAACAGGGGCCAAAGTTAGCCAGTTAACAATACCTGATGGTTATTACGGTTTTGCTCACTAAAAGAAGCAATGAGTAACTTCGACATTACCCTCAAACTTAACAATGCAAATCTAAAAAACAATGTTAACATCAAGTCTGAAGAAGAAGCAGGTTACTATTTTGATAAAGAGCTAGCTAAAATGTTAGGCTTTGCAGCTGACAATCATAGATTTAGAGTTACACCAAACAAAACTACTTATGAGGGGGAAAATCCGCTCGATCTTGCATTACATTCATTACTTTATGTTCATTTGGATGAGCTGAGCACTGATGAAAACTTATATGATGGAAGGCCCTCAACTGTTTTAAGAGCTCTTCCATCAGGGAAAGCTGCATATTGCGATTATGAAATTATACAATTCCCTAATTTACAGTTTTAAAAGATTAGTTTGTGGAGGGTCGGATCATTTAATATAAAAATCGCAGACAAAGCGGGAAAGTTGTGAAATGTGATAACCTACACATTGTTTTGGAAATAAAATAATAAGTTGTACTAAAAAATAATGTCGCGTGGGCCAGAAGAAATCAGGAGTTACATTAGCGCCTGTGAGGTGTATAAAACCCTTTGAATTAAAAGACCTTGCAGATGTTGCGGACTTTGAACAGAACGGTGAGATAGGCACTTTGTATGGTTTGAGTACACTAAAGATGGCGATTATAAACGCAAAGAGGTTGGCGACAACAAAAAGTTTCCTAAACAGAACAACTGCGCAATCTAGAGGCAAATAATGTTGGCCAGTATGAATATAAAATAGTTCGAAAACCTGACCTCAAATGGCACTTAGAACCATATTTAGAATGGACATAAAATTTGAATTCATAAGCCCATTTACATTTTTTAGCCGTCAAAAAAGTTTCAGAAAAGCATTCAACTCTGGCCCTTTACATGTAAGTCTTTTGCCGACGACAATAGTCGGAAAGAAATTGAAATAACGCCGTATGGGAAAAAACAGTACATCCTCCACAGAAAAGAAACAGTTTTAAAAAAAGCTTCTACAAAATTACAGTTCTTTCCAAGCAGAAAATTAGGAGACACGTTCACAATAATATTTGAAATTTCTGTCTTTAAAGATGTGGAGAGGGATGGGTTGTGGGCGTTAGTGACGACCTTATAAAAGGAATTAATATTAGCTGGCAAAACTTAGACGTTAAACGTCTTAAAGTTACCATCGTCGTTCTTCACAATGGTGAGGATATTAAGGTTATAACAACAAGCAACAAAATCACTGTTGACTTAAATAGAAACAATCTTACAGAACTTAATTGGATTAATCTTACACATTTAGGTCTTATAGGGTTTTATTATACTGAACAAGTTTTGACAGAGAGTATGATAAACATAATAACTGAATTAGATTAAATTCTGCTATAAAACCATGGAGCAGTTAAACTTTATGACAAAAACTCCTCATTGCTCATTGATTTGTGGGCAGACTGGTTGTGGAAAAACAATATTTGTCCTAGACCTATTACAAACAGTTTATCGCTATAATTTTGATCATATTGTGATTTTCTGCCCAACACTTAAATGGAACAAAGCATATCATGATAGAAGGTTTATATGGACAGATGATGACATATATTTAGTTGATCCTAGCAATAAACTGAGTGAGTGTTTAGAACAGTTTTATAGACTGTTTGAAGGAACGCAGACACTATTTTATTATAGATGACTGTTCGGCAGAAAGAGACATTTAAAAAAAAGAAATACTTTGTCGAAACTGGCTTTCAGTGGAAGACATGCTGGAATAAGTGTGTGGATTTTATGTCAAAAATATAACTCAGTTTTAAAAGACTTTAGAGAACAGTTAAAGACTGTAGTTTTAATTTCACATGAAAGACAGAGACTCATTTGATGAATGTTTGCGCGAAAATGATGTTATTGAAAATGATCAAGAAAAACATAGGATTAAGCAAAAACTGAAATCTGAAAAGTTTAGTAAATTAGTATTGAAAACGGATAATCCTACACAGTATGTTTGTTTGTAGATAATCGTTATTTTTTGGTTATTGAAGTCTTACTTGTCAGAGAACAGAAAAACACCGATTCTGGAGTCGCCCGGTCGAAACTGGTTGAGACCGGGTGAGCCAGAATCGGTGTTTTTCTGTTCTCTCGTGCGTTTCACACATGGAACTTAGAGAACAGGAAAACCTTCATTCTGGGCCACTTTCGCCCTCAACCAGTTTCGGGCGAAAGTGACCCAGAATAAAGGTTTTCCTGTTCTCTGACAAGTAAGACTTCAATAACCAAAAAATAACGATTATCTACAAACAAACATACTGTGTAGGGTTATCCGTTTTCAATACTAATTTACTAACTTTTCAGATTTCAGTTTTGTTTAACCCGTTCAGTGCCTCACAATAGTACAAACAAAGGTGTTCCCAGGTGCCGGGGAAATCTCATGATTTGGGGGTCATAATTAACAAAAAATTCTAGCTCAGAAACTACAAAAGATAGAAAAAATGAAATCTATATCATTTTTGAAGGAAATTGAATGAAGATTTTGAATCTGGGCTTCTTTTGTTTTAATTTTGATAATACAAAAGTATTTAGGCTTGTAGATTTGGATAGATTTTTTTGCACGATCAAAACATATGTATTTACCACATCCAAACAAGAACACACAGCAAAAAAGTTGAAAATAAAGTTTGTATCGTCACACTACACCTGTAAATGAAAGTAAAACAGTTTGGAAGTCTATCAAGACGCTCACACTCGATGCAGACTGACCAGTCCACGACCACCCCCCCCCCTCCCCACCACACCCCCTTGCTCAACTTCAACCCTCTCTTTCACTCCTCATCTTCCCCTACCTTTTCGTCTGCACCGTGTCACGCCGCGAGCAGGCCACGATCCCCTCTCGCACTGATTTGAAATCACTGGACACCAGCACGCAGTGCAGAGTACACACTTGGCTGGCTCGTTCGACTGACGCTGTCAGCTAAACACACACTGAGAGGTCACAGAGCCCTACTCAATAACTGACGAATATGGTCGGCAATTCCACCACTATCATCATCTCACCTTCATGCTCGAGTTAGTCGTTGAATAAAAGATTATTGTGTTTGTCAAAATCATCAGCAGAGCCTGCTCAGCTGTGTAAATACGTTGACTTGGTCGCTGAGCTTGTCAGGTTGCGCCGCCATCTTTGCAAGCGAGACACGAAGTGCTGGCTGGTCACCCAGTCAGTGATAAGAATAAATGGGCTTTCCCCTCACGTGTGGTCATTTACATATTATTTTAAGACTACAGACATATAAGGCTTTCTACGCAAACTCTATTTGAGTCCGTTGATAGAAATAGTAACGAATGAAAACTCAAGAAAAATGCATGACGTCAGGGGACTGCCCATAGGCACATGGAAAGCACTTTTATTTCCGCGTCAGCTGACTGACTAAAGGCGCTCAACGGGTTAATCCTGTGTTTTTCCTGGTCATTTTCAATAACATCATTTTCACGCAAACATTCTTCAAATGAGTCTCTGTCTTTCATGTGAAATAACACTACAGTCTTTAACTGTTCTCTAAAGTCTTTTAAAACTGAGTTATATTTTTGGCATAAAATCCACACACTTATCCTAGCATGCCTTCCACTGAAAGCTAGTTTTGACAAAGTGTTTCTCTTTTTAACTATGTCTCTTTCTGCCGAGCAGTCATCTATAATAAATAGTGTCTGCGTTCCCTCAAACAGTCTATAAAACTGTTCTAAACACTCACTCAGTTTATTGCTAGGATCAACTAAATATATGTCATCATCTGTCCATATAAACCTTCTATCATGATATGCTTTGTTCCATTTAAGTGTTGGGCAGAAAATCACAATATGATTAAAATTATAACGATAAACTGTTTGTAACAGGTCTAGACAAATATTGTTTTTTCCACAACCAGTCTGCCCACAAATCAATGAGCAATGAGGAGTTTTTGTCATAAAGTTTAACTGCTCCATAGTTTTATAACAGAATTTAATCTAATCCAGTTATTATTTTTATCATACTCTCCGTCAAAACTTGTTCAGTATAATAAAACCCTACGAGGCCTAAATGTGTAAGATTAATCCAATTCAGTTCTGTAAGATTGTTTCTATTTAAGTCAACATTGATTTTGTTGCTTGTTGTTATGATCTTAATATCCTCGCCATTGTGAAGAACGACGATGGTAACGTAAGACGTTTAACGTCTAAGTTTTGCCAGCTAATATTAATTCCTTTTATAAGGTCATCACTTAACGCCCAACCCTCCT
>JAFLJL010004128.1:18355-35797 GCA_018398815.1 Conus ventricosus | reverse complement strand
CCTACAAATATATATACTAACACAGGCTTTTATGTAACGATTATAATGTCTCTTGTAATGTCTTATGTACTTGTGAAATGATGTGGATAGAATAAAAATGTCCGATGGACACTGAAGTTGATTGATTGATGTGGACAGTCAGTCGAACAAAACAAGAGTGTTTCCGTTTACTTAACAACTAAACTTTCCGTTATTTACATATAGTTCTATCTACTTTGTTTCATAAATGATACGGACACGTTTTGAGTTGAAGACATTCATAAATCTCACGGAGTAAAACCAACCACAACCAACCAACCAAACAAAACGAAACAAACTATCTTTCAAAATTTGCGCCCAGAGTGCCACGCAAATATTCGATTTTTACAAACAACTTTTCCTGTCCTCACACATGTTGAACGGTGTTCTTTCCCAGTGTCCAGTCTCTGCCTCTCGTCCACTCACAGAAAACCACAGACTGTGCCTGTGCCCCTCTCGGCGAAAACAGTAAACTGTACGCCCTCACCCTATCCCGGAAAAAATCTGAAAAAAAAGAAAAAACAAATTAATCATGGTATTATTCCTCCACTAAAGAATACTAATCTTCATCTTTTCATCTCTCTTTCATTTTTCTGCACTATGTCTTACCTGGAGCGTTTTATAACAAAGACTAGTCGCACCCTTTAATTTACATGTATACAATTAATTAAATAAGACACCTCCCGTGTGTTTAAACAGCAAGCAGCACCACCACCAACAACGACGACAAGCAACAACAACATACAACAACAACAACAACTATGAGGCATGCGTCTATGCTAAAGCCTCGCTGCTGTACCGCGCCGTCGACTAGATCCCCCCCCCCCCCACCCCCTACTGATCAGCTCCTCATCCCACATGTAACAAACCAGTCATCCCGTGCTGTCTGTTCACCGCTCATCCCACATGTAACAAACCAGTCATCCCGTGCTGTCTGTTCACCGCTCATCCCACATGTAACAAACCAGTCATCCCGTGCTGTCTGTTCCACCGCTCATCCCACATGTAACAAACCAGTCATCCCGTGCTGTCTGTTCACCGCTCATCCCACATGTAACAAACCAGTCATCCCGTGCTGTCTGTTCACCGTTCATCATGCATGCGTGCTGCATGGTTTACACGAACAGGAGGGTCCAGTGAAGGACTCTAAAATCCCCCTTGTTTTCTTCGAAAGCCTACACAAGCAACCCATGTCCTCCGTCGACATATTCTGATCACAATGAAACAGGAAAGCACAAGGAACTTGGGGACACCTTCTTACAACCCTCTTCCTTGGGAAAAAAAACCAACAACTTTATTGCCAAAAAGTTTTTAAAACTTTGCAAGGAGGGGTGATATAGAAATCTTCAACAAATATGTTAGGGGAAAAAACACCCAACACTGCATCAAGCACTTTTCAGTGAGGGAAATACATCATCAGCAAACATGCAAGACACTTGAAATCATGTCAAACAAATAATTCACATATCACGAAACACTTCAAATGTGATATTCAAAACATTGTAGATTAGACAACACAAAATTCCACATAACAGCCAATCCCAGCACGAAGAAAGGCGCACAACGTGCAACACATAGCACTGTCTGTCGTTCAGAAACGTCCAAGGTGCGGTTGGGCAGGAAAGTCTCTCTCCATTAATATGAACTGAAGATGTCTTTGCACAGTCCATGAAAAAAAAATCACAAGTTATTTTCGAGAAAGTGCGTCAGCTATGGCTTTAGTGAGTTTATAGATAGGTTCAACAATGAACGAACACTCCTGCAGCATCGGCAAGCAGTATAGGAGATGGAGATGGGTTGTTATTTGTGTTTGATGCTTGCAAAAATATGAATGGGCGATGAAAACTTTGCAATAAATATGTCTGTCCAAACAGGAATCTTGCAAACTTTTGACGTTCACAAACGATGACCAGGCACTCAAACTGAACTGTCCAACCAAGCATTTTGACAAATTTTTAGAAGTTCACAAACTATGGCGACTCACTTACCACTGCAATCCATAACGTCTTTCGTGTGGGGACTGCACGGGGTGAAGGACATCTTTCTCTCCAACACGAATCTCTCAGAGTCCTGTTGAGTTTCCGTTGGTAAACACGACGAAATCCTGCCGCAAGCCAGGCACCAGAAGAACTGAGTAAAATGCGAGGCTCCACTGGTTCTGCCAGAAATCTGACTGATAATAGTCTGTGCAGACGTTAGGGAGACCAATTCTTGGGAATATCAAGACTACCATCTGTTGAAATATCAAAATGCAGCGTATTAAAAGTGACAACAAAATCAACAGCCTTTGACCAAAGGGACAAAACTAGCGTTGCCTTGGCGGAAGCGTAAGGTTTGGGTTTGTTTATATACACTTCATTGTGTGTCCCTTATTCTTCGCGTTTAAAACACTAATCCACGTAGGGTTATTAACTCGGCGACAGAGGAGGAACAACAAGGTCTATCAGCGAGTGTAGCACATTTCATCTTTGAATTCTGCACAGAAGCACATATTCGCTCCACCACAAAGAACATTGGATCTTTACCGACAATCATTACACTTTCGAAACTTTTCTTCTGGATGGCAGCCTCCTCTTCAAGGTCTCTACCTAGGTTCCTCTGGAGTCAGGTCAGGCTTGAGCAGTAGGGACATAGAGGTCGGACGGTGTACGCGCGCGTTTGGGTCGGAAAGAATTCGACAGAGCTGTTGGTAAACCCATCTTTTCCTGCACGCGTGGAGATAACACAGTCCTATTTTACACCAATTAGGCGCCACTAGGGCGACCAAGGCCCACAAACATGCGCAATTGGTTTGGGTAAGTGTCGGTGTTCTGATCATCATCAACAAGGAAACGTTTTTCACACCAGCTATATGCAGTCCGAACTTAATAAGGTGGCAATGAATCCGTTTATTGTGCACTCCTACATGAACTCCTGACTGCTTGCTTTCGGCGGAGGACATGTTGTCAGTATGTCTTTTGGATTCTCGGCCACTTCAAGTGTGTGCATGGTAACGATCTGCCCGTTGGTGCATTCATAACCACATGTCCACGGTTGTAAAACTTCGTTCATGAAGTGAAAAGTCTTTCGAAACGACTCTATATTGTGCCTGGGTAAAAAACTAGGCAAGAACAGTCACCAAACTGTCCAAATCATATGCTGCGCGTGGTGTGGTGTGTGTGTGTGTGGTGTGTGTGTGTGTGGGGGTGTGTGTGTGTGTGTGGTGTGTTGGTGTTGTGGGTGTGTTGGGGGTTGGTGTTGTGTGTGTGTGTTTTCCCGAAAGCTGTCCCATGATTTTCCGTCGACGTATCTTAATAAGAGAAACAACATGAAACCGAATAATGAACATTCTCTCTCTCTCTCTCTCCCAGATCTCTCTTCTCCCGATCTTCTTTTCGCTCACTCTCTCTCACTCTCTCTCTCCTCTATCTCCCCTCTCTCTCGCTCTCGCTCACACACACCACAACACACAACACACACACACACACACACACACACACTCACACACACACACACACACAAACAAAGGAGGGAAATGGAGAAGGGAGAAATGAAGGATACTGAGGTGTCGGGAGAGACACTGAAAAGGCAGGAAAAGTTGGAGGAAGGGGATGTGGGTGGGGAGGGAGCTGAGAGAGAGAGCGCTCGTATGGTGATGGGGGGAGGGGTGGAAGGCTGGGACAGATTAGAAGCCAGTGCAGCAGACAGGACACAGGGGACACAGGCTTGCACTGCAATAGTAGACATTTCACACCGTAAACACTTACTAGGAATTCCAGTTAACATTGCGTTTGATCCGTTTTTGGAAACGCAAAACGAAACATTTCACTGGAAAGCCCGAAAATTCACGGAAGAATTAACGGTTTTCCCAAGCTTGTGCTATCGCGGTAGCTGAATTTTTAGACTATGAGCAACGTGCCAATACGTTTCTTGGTCGGGTTACCAATTTACCTGCGGGACGCAGTTCGTGAACACTCACTGTAGAGCAAACGCAGAAGTGAATTTCAAAACACCCGATTTTGCCCGAGAAATGTATTGCCGATAAAGGTTGGTGAAGTCATAATAAATGTGTTCCCGATGTTCTGTTAACGATAATATGTGTAATCATCATTTAAGAATACCTTCATTCTCCATTTGGTGTGGACTAATTTTTTTTTTTTATAATGGTAGGGTGAAGGTCAAAATAAATGTGTTCCCGATGGTTGCTGTTAAACGAAATATGTGTAATCAGTCATTTAAGATAATCTTCATTCTCAGATTTTGGGGGGGGGGACTAATTTTTTAAATGATAGATATATATATATATATTGTTTGTTTTAATGGTAAGTGAAGTCTAAATATTTGTGTTCCCGATGGGTGCTGTTAACGATAATATGTGTAATCTTGTCATTTAAGAAGATCTCATTCTCGGATTTGTATTTGACTAAGTTTGTGTTGTTGTTAGTTGTTGTGTTGTTGTTTGTTGCAATTTGCTGCCTGTGTAAACTTGCATTTTGGGTATAACGCGAGCTTAAACCGAGTCCTGTTTTACTGAATGAGTGGTTCAAACATGGAATTATCCCACACGTAGGTTAATGATTGATGATTCATCTCTCTCTCTCTCTCGCTCTCTTTCCCTCCTCTCTCTCTCCTCTCTCCTCTCTCCTCTCCCCCCTCTCCTCCTCTCTCTTCTCTCCTTATTTTTCGGCAGGTCTCTTTCTCTTGCTTCCCTCCACACCGGTGAAGTATACCATAGTTTTCCTAATCTTCAAAACAGATATCGGGCCTGAGCTGGTCTGATTACTCTCTGAATTGGCTGGGTCACAGCTCATTACTTGCTTTGCTTTACTCTGCATTTTGGCGGAAAACAATTCGGAAGAAGAAAGAGAGGTAGAGAGAGAGAGAGAGAGAGAGAGAGGGAGAGAGAGAGAGAGTAGAGAAGAGAGAGAAGAGAGTGAGAAGAGAAATGCAATGTAATGTACATGGTACTGATCTTCGAAAGAATCTCTCTACCCCAACAACAAAGACAGTGAGAGGGCCCACACACACACACACACAACACCACACACACTCACACACACACACACACACAACACACACCAACACACACATACACACCACACACACACACACACACACACACACACCACTCACTCACACACACACACACACACACACACACTGCACACACACACACACACAGCACACACACATACAACACACACAGCCACTACCTCGATCACGTACAGCCTAACAGTTTTACTCATTCTCTACACAGCCACCCCACAGCCTCTGCCATTCTACAGCTTTATAGTCTCTCAGTTCTATGGTGTCCTATGCTTCTAACTACTCTCTAAAGCTAATGTCTTTCCTATTGCCCTAACATGCTAACCTCTAACTTCCTACATCCATAACATCTTTAAAGCGAATGTCTTCCCTATTGGCCTAACATGTTTTCATCTCTACTTCAGACAGTCCCATACATCTTAAAGCCATGTCTTCCCTAGTGCGCGAACATGGTTACATCTCTATCTTCCTACAGTCCATAACAGCTTAAAGGCCATGTCTTCCTATGGCCCTAACATTTACATTTCCCTACAATTCCATAACACTTAAAGCTAGGTCTTCCTATTGCTCTAACATTTACTTCTTCCTACAGGGCCATAACAACTTAAAGCCAGGCTTCCTATTCCCAACTATCATGTTACATCTTCCGACAGTCCATAACACTGTAAAGTTTTATGGCTTCCAGGTCAGACATGTTACACATCTCTATCTTCCCCGCCTACGGTCCCATATCATCTTAAAAGTCTATTTTCCTGCATTCCTTTCTTCCTTTTCGGTCTTTGTTCCGCGAGCCGACCTTTTTAAAGGGCTTTCTCGGAGCCTTTCTAATAGACTCTAACATTCGTGCAGCCCTTTCTTCCCTACAAGCGCTCTCCTGTCCGCTGTCCTTCCTCTCCTACAGCTCTCAACTGCCTTTGCCATTCCTTTCCTACAGCTATCTCCTTCCTGCTGTCCTAACTGCCTACAGCCCTCTCCTTCCTGTAGCCCATTCCCACCTACAGCCCTCTCCTTCCTGTACCCTTCCCACCTAGCAGCCCTCTCCTTCCTGTAGCCCTTCCTTCCTACAGCCCTTTCTTCCTGTAGCCCTCCTCCTACAGCCCTTCTCCTTCTCGTAGCCCTTGCCGTGCCTACAGCGCTCTCCTTCCTGAAGCCCTTCCTTCCTACAGCCCTTTCCTTCCTGTAGCCCTTCCTTCCCCTACAGCCCCCTCCTTCCTGTAGCCCTTCTTCCGACAGCGCTCTTCCTTTCTGTAGCCACGTTCCCACCGTACAGCCCTCTCCTGCCTGTAGCCCTTCCTTCCTACACCCTTTCCTTCATGGAGCCCGTCCTTCATACAGCTCTCTCCTTCTTGGAGCCCTTCCTAACTACAACTCTCCTCTCCTTCCTGAACCCTTCCGGCCGACAGCTCTCTCCGTCCGTAAGCCCTTCCCCTGCCTACAGCCCTCTCCTTCCTGTAGCCCGTCCCACCTACACAGAGCGCTCTCCTTCCCTGTAAGCCCTTCCTGCCTACAGCTCTCTCCTTCCTGTAGCCATCCTTCTTCAAGGCCCTCTCCTTCCGGTAAGTCCTGCCGTCTACTGCCCTCTCCTTCCTGTAGCCCTTTCCTTCCTATACAGCCCTCTCCTCCTGTAACCCTTGCCTTCCTACACTCTATCTCTCCTACATCCAATCGTCCTACACTGTCCCTCCTCCTGTAACCTTCCCACCTAAGCCATCACCTTCCTGTAGCCCTTCCTTTCTACAGCTCTTCTCCTTCCTGTAGCCCTTCCTTCCTAGCAGCCCTCTCCTTCCTGTAGACCTTCCCAACTTCTGCCCTCTCCATTCCTGGACGCCCTTCCGTCCTACACCCTCTCCTTCCTGTTGCCCTTTCCCACCTACACCCTCGCCTTTCCTTAGCCCTTTCCCACCTACAAGCCCCTCCGTCCTGTAGCCCATCCTTCCTACACCCTCTCCCTTCCTGTAGCCCTCCTTCCTACAGGCCCTCTTCGCCTTCCGGTACCCCTTCCTTCCTACGCCCTCGCTTCCGGGAGCCCTTCCCCACCACAGCCCGCTCCCCTTAGCCCTTCCCCACCTACATCCCTCTCCTTTCCTGTAGCCCCTCCCCACCGACAGCCCTCTCCTTCTTTACCCTTCCCACCTACAGCCCTCGCCTTCCTGTACCCTTCCCACCGTCAGCCCTCACTTCCTGTGGCCCTTCCCCGACAGCCCGCTCCTTCCTGTAGCCCTCCCACCACAGCCCTCGCCTTCCTGTTAGCCCTTCCTGCCTACTCCCTCTCCTTCCTGTAACCCCTTCCCACCTACATCCCTCTCCTTCCTGTAGCCCTTCCCACCTACAGCCCTCTCCTTCCTGTAGCCCTTCCTTCCCTACAGCCCTCTCCTTCCGTAGCCCTTCCCACCTACAGCCCTCTCATGCCTGCTGTCCTAACTGCCTACAGAAACTCGCCTTCCTGTAGCCCTACCCCCATACAGCCCCTCCTTCCTGCTGTCCTAACGGAACACAGCCCCTCCTTCCTTAGCCCTTCCCCTCCTACACCTATCCTCCTCTTCCTGTAGCCCTTCCTTTCCCCCTACAGCCACTCCTCCTGTAGCCCTTCCTTCCTACAGCCCTCGCCTTCCTGTAGCCCGTCCTTCCAACAGCTCGCTCCTTCCTGTAGCCCTTCCTTCCTACAGCCCGCGCCCATCCTGGAGCCCTTCCTCCTACATCTCTCTCCTTCCCTGAAAGCCCGTCCTTCCTACCTCTCTCTTTCCTGTTCTCTTTCTTCCTACAGCTCTAGCTCTCCTTCATCCCAATCTTTCCTACAGCTGTCTCTCCGGGAGCCCTTCCCACCTACAGCCCTCTCCTTCCTGTAGCCTTCCGTCCTACACCCTCTCCATCCTGTAAGCCTTCCCTCCTACAGCTCTCTCCTTCCTGTAGCCCTTCCCTTCCTACTGCCCTATCCTCTGTAAGCCCGTCCTTCCTACCTGCTCTCTCCTTTCCTGTAAGCCCTTCCTTCCTACAGCCCTCTCCTTCCTGGAGCCCTTCACTCCTACAGGCTCTCTCGGCCTGTTGCCCTTCCTGCCTACAGCTCTCTCCTGCCTGTGAGCCCTTCCTACCTACAGCTCTCTCCTTCCTTAGCCCTTCCCCTACACCCCTCCTTCCTGTAGCCCTTCCCACCTACAGCCCTCTCCTTCCTGTAGCCCTTCCACCTACAGCCCTCTCCATCCTGTAGGCCCTTCCCACCTACACCCTCTCCTCCTGTAGCCCTCCCACGACACCCGCTCCTTCCTGTAGCCCTTCCCTACCTACAGCCCACTCCTTCCTGTACCCTTCCCACCTACAGCCCTCCGCCAATCCTGGAGCCTTCTCCCTTCCTACAGCTCTCGCCTTCCTTAGCGCTTCCCACCTACTGCCCCTCCTCCATCCTGTAGCCTTTCCCACCGACAGCCCTCTCCTTCCTGTAGCCCTTCCTTCCTACAGCCCCTCCTTCCGTACCCTTCCTTCCTACAGCCCGCTCCCTCCTGTAGCCCTTCCTTCCTACAGCTCATCTCCGGCCTGAGCCCGTCCTTCTCTACAGCTCTCTCCTGCCGTAGCCCTTCCTTCCTACACTCTCTCCTTCCTGTAACCCTGCCTGCCTACAAGCGCCCCTCTCTCCTACATCCCCATCTTTCTACAGCGTCCTCCTGCCTTCGTCCCTTCCTTCCTACAGCTCTAGCCTTCCTGCAGTACTAACTTCCACATTCCAATCTTTCAACATCCCAAGCTTTCTACAGCTCGATGTTTCCTGCAGTCCTAACTGCCATACAGCTTATCTCCCTGCAGTCCTATCTGCCTACAGCTCTATATTTCCTGCGTACTAATTCTATCAGGTCAATCTATCCTGCAGTCGTAACTTCCTACAGTTCAATCTTTTCTGCAGGTCCTAACTGCCTACCAGGTTCAATCGTTTCTGCAGTCCTAACTGCCTACATTCAATTCTTTCCTGCATCCCTAACGCCTACCAGGTCAATCCTTGTCCTGCATCCTAACTTCCAACTTCCCACAGTTCAATCTTTTCCTGCGAAAAACCTGCCTACAGCGCTATCTTTCTGCTGTCCGAACTGCCTACACTCTATCTTTTCCTGCAGTCCCGATCTTCCTACAGGTCAATCTTTCCGCAGTCCTAACTACCTACAGTGTCATCTTTCCTGCAGTCCGAACTTCCTACAGTTCAACTTTCCTCAAGTCCTCTAGCTTTCTACAGGTCTATCCTGCCTGCAGTCCCTAACTGTCCTACAGTGTCATATTCCCTGCATCCTAACCCCTACAGTTCAATCTTTCCTGCAGTCCTTTCTTCCCACATTCAATCTTTCCTGATTAAAATACTTCCTCAGCTCTATCGTTCCTGCAGTCCTAACCCCTACAACCTATCTTTCCTGCAGTCCTAACTTCCGACAGTTCATCTTCCCGCAGTCCTACTGCCTACAGCCGACTGCCGCCTAAGTCCTAACTGCTACAGCTCGGCCCCTTCCTGCAGTCCCTTCGCCCTACAGGTCAAATCGTTCCTGCAGTCACTAACTTCCTACAGTTGTTGTTTTTTCATAGTTCCTACAGTCCTAACGCTAACAGCTCTGCCTTCCTGCAGTCCTAACCCCCGACTGTTCAATCGTTCCTGCTGTCATACTTCCTACAGTTCAATATGTCCTGCAGTCCTATCTTCCCTAAAGCTCTGTCTCCTTCCGGCAGTCATAACTGCCTACTTTCCATCTTATCCTGGCAGTCCGAACTTGCCACAGTTCATTCTGTCCTCCTGCAGTCCTAACGTTCCTAACAGTTCAACTGGTCCTGCGGTATAAACGTCCTACAGCTCGGTCCTTCCTGCAGTCCGAACGTCATACGTTCAAGCTTTCCGGCAGAATAACTGCCTTCCATTCTATCTGGCCTGCATAAAAACTGCCTAAAGCTGTGCCCTTCCTGCAGGCCCCTTACTGCCTAATATTAGTCCGCCTTCCTGCAGTCCTAACTGCCTAAGGTCTGTCCTTCTATAGTCCTAACTGCCTAAAGGTCTGTCCTTCCTGCAGTCCTAACTGCCTAAAAGTCTTCCGTCCGGCAGTCCTAACTGCTAATGGTCCCTGTCCTTCCTATAGTCGCTAACTGCCTAAAGTCCTCCCTTCCTGCAGTCAAACGCCTAAAGTATTCTTCCTTCTATAGTCCTAACTGCCGAAGGTCTGTCCTCCTATAGTCCTAACTGCCTAAAGGGCGGTCCGTCCTGCAGTTGCCTAATCCCTACTGCTCTGCCGTCCGTCTTCGACGCATTTATAGAGCCCCTAAACACTATCACCTTGGAGGTTCGGTGTTCCACAGGTCGGTCTTCTTACTGCTCAGTCTGCCTCGTACTTTATCTGGCCTCACATCAGTTGTCGTACAGCTCCATCTTCTACAGATTTGTCCGTGTCACCGGCTGTGTAGTTCCGACAATCCTGTGTTTCACAGCTTTAACTAACGGCAGCTCTGTCCGTCTGTCTGTCTCGTCCTGGCCGTCGGTCCTGTCTCTCCGGTCTTCGGTTCTGTCCTCTGTCTCTGTCTCTGTCTCTGTCGGTCGTCTCGCTCAGCTCTCTGGTCTCTCTTCTCTCTCTCCTCGTCGCCGCTCTCTCTCTCTCTCGCTCTCTCTGGCTTGTGTATGCCTGTCTTGTCTGTCTGTCTCTCTCTCTAGTAAATATACACTTAAATCACGTGTCACCTCTGTTACAGGCCGCGTCGAGTTTACACTACCTATGGCAGCCGTCTCAAACCGAGCGGGGACGGTCACGCTCCTGATGCTGGTGCTGATCTAGTCACATTTTTCGGTGGGTAAGGTACCACAGTAGATGGGCTGTGGCCTTGTCTATGATGGTGATGTGTGGTGTGGGTGATTTAGTGTGGATTGTGGGGGGGTGGGTGGGATGTAAGAGGTTTGTGATGGTGGGTGTGTGATGTGTAGGTGTGATGTTGGTGTGGTGGTGGTGTAAATGTAAGTGTATGAGGTGATGTGTGGTGTGTGATGGCGGGGGTAGTTGAGTGTGTTGTGGTATGTAATATGATGATATGAGGTGTGGGTGGGATGGGTTTGAGATGGGTGGTGTGGGGTAAGGTATTATAATGAATGTGATGTGTGTGTGGTGTAATTAATATGTAATGTTGTATTGGGGGGTGGGGGGTTAGGTGGGGGGATGTGATGTGGTGTGTCGTTGTAATGTAATATGTATGATGGATGTGTGTGTGGTGTAGTGTATGTGATGTGTTGTGTGGTTGTGGTGTATTTAATATGTATGGTGGTGGGGTGTTATGGAATAGGTAGAGGGGGGTGTGTGGAAAGTGGAGGGGTATGTGAGGTGTGGTGTTGTACTGTATTGATGTGGATGTGAGGGGGGGGGGGAGGTGTTATTGTTGTTTGATGGGGTGTAGTCATATGTGGGGATTGTGGTGGGGGTGAGTCTGAGGTGGATGGTTTGATGTGTGGTGTGATGGCATAATGTGAGGGAGGGGTGTGAGTGCTATATGGGGGATTGGGGGTGTGGTGTGAGTGGTCTTATGTGTGATTGTTGTGTGGGGGGTTGAGGCCATAAGGGGGGATGTGAGGTTGTGTGGTTGGTGTTAAGTTGGGTGTGGGTAATAGGGTGTGTGTTGTGTAGTGTGGGGGATGTATGAGGTGGGATGTGTGGTAGTATGTGGTGTTGTGTTGGTGTGATGTATGATGTGTTGATGGATATGTGTGGGGGATGGAATAATGTGGGTTGGTGGGGGGGTGGTGGACTTAGGGATGGGTTGTGTGGTGTTTTACTGATGGGGATGTATGTGTGGTGTGGTGGGATGTAATAGTGTGATGGAGTGGGGTGTGAGGTAACGATATGTGATGTGAGGGGGAGGGGTGGGGGATGTAAGTTGTGAGGGAATGGGGGGTGATGAGGTGAATAGGGGTGGGTTTAAGATGTCGGTGAGGGGGGTTGTGGGTAGAGGTGGTTGGGGTGGTGTGGTGTATGTAATATGTGTATGGAGGGTTGTGGTGATGAGGAGGTAATAGGCCGGGTGTGGGTGAATAGTGTGAGGGATTTGGTGGGTTGGGATTTAGGTGGGATGTGTGGGGGGGTGGGTTGTTTAGGTGGGATATGTGTGGTGAGGTGGAGTAAGATGGGTGGGGTGGGGAATATGGTGATGTGATGGGGGGTGTGGGTGTAAGATGAGGGTGATGGTGGTGGGTTGGTGGGATGTATTTTGTGAATGTATGTTGGTGTGATTACTAGTGGGATTGATTGTTGGGTGGGTACAATGGTGAGTGATGTGTGGTGGTGATGTAATATGGGATGTGATGTGTGTGTGTTGGAATATGTGGTGATGTTTGTGGGGGGTGGATTGTAATATGTGGTTGAGGGGGGGGGTTTTAATATTGGGTGGGGATGTGGGGTGTGGGTTGTGTGGTGGGTGGGGGGTGTGGGTGGGTAGTTTGGGTGGGGTGGTGGGGTAAGAGGAATTTTGGGTTGTGATGGGGGTGGGGGGTGGGAATAGGTTGATGGGTGGGTGGTGCAATGTTTGTTTGGTATGTGTCGTGTAATGTAGTGTAATGTCGTGTGGTGCGATGTGTGTGTGGTGGTGTAGTGTAGTGTGGTTCTTGTTAGTGTGGGGTTGGGTGAGTAGTGTATGGGTTCGGTGTTTAGTGTGTGTTGGGGTGTAGGGTAATGTGAGTCGGTGTTGTAGTGGGGGTTGTGGGGGGTATGTAGTGGATGTCGTTGGGTTTAGTGTGGTGTGGTGGGTGTAGTGGAGTGGATGTCGTTGGTTGTATTGGGGGTGGGGGGGTATGTAGTGGTGGGGTCGCTGTGGTAGTGGGGTGGTGGTGGTGTATGTTAGTGGGGGGTCGCGTGTGTAGTTGGGTTGTGTGTGTAGTGTAGTGTGGTTGTCCGGGGTTTAGTGTGGTTTGTGTTGTATGTAGGGGGGGTCGTTGGGTTTAGTGTGGGTGTGTGGGGTGTATGTAGTGTGTGGTCGGTGGGTTTAGTGGGTTGTGTGGTGTAGTGTATGTGGGGTCGGTGGGGAGTTGGGGTTGGGTGGTGTAGGTAACTGTGATGGCGTGGGTTTCAGTGGGTGTTGTGTGGTTAGTGTAGTGTAGTGTCCGTGGGTTTAGTGGGGTGTTGTGCTGGTGTAGTGTAGTGTAAGTGTCGTTGGTTTAGTGTGGTGTGTGTGTGGTATGTATTGGGGTCGCCTGGTTAGGGTTGGGTGTGGTGTAGTGTAGTGGTGTCGCTGTTGAGTGTGGTGTTGTTGGTTATGTATGGTGGTGTCGCTGGGTTTTATAGTGGGGTGGTTGTGGTGTAGTTAGTGTGGTGTCGTTGGTTGAGTGTGGTGTTGTGGTGGAGTGGTAGTGTGGTGTCGCTGGTTTTAGTGGGTGTTGTGTGATGAGTGGTATGTGGTGTCCCGCTGTGTTTAGTGTGGGTGGTGTGATTGTATGTAGTGTATGTCGTTGGGTATTAGTGTGGTGTTTTGTGGGGTAGTGTAGTGTGGTGTCGCTGGGTTTAGTGCGGTGTTGCGTGGTGTAGTGTAGTGTGGTGTCGTTGGGTTAGTGTGGTGTTGTTGGTTGTAGTGTCGTGTAGTGTGGTGTCGTTGGGTGTAAGTGTGGTGTTGTGCAGTGTTACGCATGTGTTGTTGGTTGTGGGCTAATGTATGTGATCTGTTGGTGTGTGTGGTTAGTCGTGGAGTGAGTGCTCTGTGTGTGCTGTAATGTGGTGGGGTGTGGTGTGATGTGGTGTGGTAGTGTGTGTGTGGGTTGTTGTGTTTGTGTGGAGTGGTGTCGGTGTGGTGTGGTGTGGCGTGTGTGGAGTGTGTGTGGAGTGGTGTGTTTTGGTGTGGTGTGGTGTGGTGGTGCGTTGGGTGTATGTGATGTTGGCGTTGACAAGTTGTGGTGTGGGTGTTGTGTGTTTGGTGTAGGTGGGGAGTGGTGTGCGTTGTGGTGTGGTGTGGGCGTGGTGTGATATGGTGTGGTGTTGGGTGTGTGGATTGTTGATGTGGTGTGGTGTGGTGTGTGTGGCTTTGTGTGGAGTTGTGTGGAGTGGTGTGTTGTGTGGTGTGTGGTGGGGCGTGGTGTTGATGGGGCTTTGGTGTATTGTGTGAGTGGTGTGTGTGGTGTGGCGGGTGTGGTGTGTTGTGTGGTGGGCGTGATGTGATATGGTGTAGTTTTGTGTGGTGTAGGGTGTGTGGTGTTGTGTGGTGTGGATGTGGTTGTGTGGTGTGTGGATGTGGTGTGGTGTTGGTGTGGATGTGCGGTTTTTGGTTTGGTGTGTGTGGCATGGTGTGGTGTGATGTGGTGGGGTTTGTGGTTGTTGGATGTGTGTGGGTAGTGTGGTGTGGTGTGGTGTGGTGTGAGGGGGCGTGGTGTGGTGTGGTGTGGGGGTGGTGTGGTGTTGGTGGGGTGTGGTGGGTGGTGTGTTGGTGTTGGTGTGGTGGAGTGGTGTGATGTGGTGTGGTGTGGTGTGGTGTGATGGGCGTAGTGTGGTGTGGTGTGGTGTGGTGTGGTGGATGTGGGGGTGATGGTGCTGGTTTGGTGTGGTGTGGTGTTGTTTGTGGTGTTAGGTGGTGTGGGGTGTGTGTGGTGTGATGTGTGGTGGCGTGTGTGGTGTGGTGTTGTGATGGTGTGGTGTGGTTGGTGCGTGGTGTGATGTGGCGTGATGTGGTGTGTTGGTGTGATGTGGTGTGGTTGGATGTGGTGTGGTGTGATGTGGTGTGATGTGTGGTGGTGTGGTGTTGTGTGATGTGGTGTGATGGTGCGTGGTTGGTGTGGTTTGGTGTGGCGTGGTGTGGTGTGATTAGGTGTGGTGTGGTGTGATGTGATATGGCGTATGGGGTGTGGCGTGGTGTTGTTTGGTTAGTGTGGTTCCGTGTTGTGTGGAGTGGGTTGTGACTAAGTGCAGGTTTGGGTAGGATGGGTGGAGGAGGGATGGGGGTGATAGGGAGTGGAGGTGGGACACTGACGGCTTGGTTTGTGCTGTGCCGTGTGCTGTAGCCTTCGTCAAGTCCTCAGATATAGACACTCCGGTTTGCTTCAATTTCCTCCGGTTTCTCCAACACAGACCCCTTCTTCTGACGGGAGAAGAACCTCACCAGTATGGGTCGTGGTCTGCCGGTGCCGGGTCGACTGAGCGGTGCGCCATCTCGATGTCCTCAGCTGACACAGGAACCCCGACTCGGCTGGTGAAGACCTCTGTGCACCAGTCTTTTCTTTTCCACCTCGTGCCCCCATTCTTTTTCCCCCCCCCCCCCCCTTCTCTCTCCTCTCCCTTGTGTCCATTCCCCCCCTCCCCCCTCTCCCCACCTTCCGCTTCATCTCTCGCTGTTTTACCGTTCATCTCGTTATGCTCGCTGGAGGCTTTTCAAAGTGATCACAAACCGATTTGATTTGCAGGGAAGACAAGTGCAGCACTCAACGCTGATCACGTGGGTGAAGAGAACCGCGCCCATCCCCGACCCTCCATTGCAGGGGAGACAAGTGCAGCACTCAACGCTGATCACGTGGTGAAGAGAGCCGCGCCCACCCCGACCCCTCCATTCGGACTTGCCTTGCATTATATTCCAGAGGAGGCTACGCCAAGCCCAAGGTATACGATGGAGGCACGGCGACGACGACTGACGTGGCGAATGCGACTGTGCTTCCGAGAGCATCGTTCTAAGCTTACTTGTTCTTTGGATGTTGACTCAAACAGAACGGGAACAATTTTCAAAATCCCGCTGCCATCCCAACCCCCTCTCATTCTGTCCTCCCTCCCCTTCACTTTCAGTTCCTCTGTTGTCCTCTGCACTGTCCTCTCTTTCAAGGCGACAACTTCTGTCTGTCAAACTGTATCATCCGTTGTCTCATTGAAAGTGAACATTTCCAATCGCCTGGGCATTTCTTTCACCCTTTTCTTTATATAGGCCAGTTGTTTTGTTTTGCGTTGTTTTGTTTCAGTAGAAAGCTTTCATGCTTTTTTAGATCATCACCATAACTATGCCTAGGTTAGATGACAGATAGAATTTTAATCTATAGATAAGGAGTAAGGGGAGGGAAGGGGAGGAAGGGACGGAAGGGGAAAGGGTGGAGTGATGTAGGTCCTTCCTCCAAACAAGCACCATGGAGGTATCTAGTCGGTCTTTAGAGACTGATGTTTTGATTCGGACACCCAGCCTTGGAGTAGTTACCGAGCAATGAATCTGAACGATTAAGTGGCCAATGAAAAAACGAAACCATTAATCACAGGAGAAAAAAATGTGTGTTGTGTGTGTGTGTGTGTGTGTGTGTGTGTGTGTGTGTGTGTTGTGTGTGTGTGTGTGTGTGTGTGTGTGAGTGTGTGTGTGTGTGTGTTTTGGTTTAGTGGTCTGACGTACACGTAGAGCACAGAATTTGTTACATGACATAGCTGTCCGGGCTCTCACGTGTACTAGGTCGCATCATTCCATATACGAAACTTTTGCATAGGTTTGTGCGCGCGCTACAGAGAGAGAGAGAGGGAGAGAGAGAGAGGGGAGAGAGAGAGAGAGAGAGAGAGAGAGAGAGAAGAGAGAGAGAGAGAGAGAGAGAGAAACTTGGTTTTATTTATATGTGAGTGTATGTTGTGCGTACGTCTATACGCTTTTTGTGTGCATATGTTTTGAGTGTGTGTAGGGGGGGGGGGGGGCATTTGTGTGTGTGTGTGTGTGTGTGTGTGTGTGTGTGTGTGTGTGTGTGTGTGTGTGTGTGTGTGTGTGTGTGTGGTGTGTGTGTGTGTGTGTGTGTGTGTGTGTGTGTGTGTGTGTGTGTGTGTGTACCACTCTATAAAGGCAAAGGAGATCAACAAGACTGCAATAACTACAGAGGGATAACACTGTTAAGTTGTGTAGGCAAATTATTCACGTCAATTCTAAATAGCAGACTTACTTATTTTGTTGAAATGAATGGACTTATTTCAGAAACCCAAGCAGGTTTTAGACGCATGCATTCAACGCTTGACCATGCTTTTGTTCTTAAATCATTGATTGACATGTTTGCAATCAACAATGGAAAATTATACTGTGCTTTATTGATTACAGAAAGGCATTTGATTCTATTTGGAGACATGCTTTATGGCACATAACTGTTGAGTCAAGGCATATCTGGGAAAATTCTGCACGTTGTAATCAATATGTATGATCAAATAAAATCGTGCATTTTTCTAAATGGTCAAAAATCAGAGTTCTTTGGCAGTTTTAGGGGATTCGTCAAGAAAAAACCTTTCACCCTTATTGTTTTCATTATTTTTAAATGATCTACAACAGTTCCTTATTGACAATAACTGTTTACTCTAGAATATGATTTAACGCAAGAGTTAAAACTTGAACAGTTTATTAAATTGCTTGTATTGTTATATGCTTGTCATGTGCGTACCTCCATCAAAAAATGGGCGCTCCTCGCATTAGTTAATATATGAATTTCCCCCC
>JAFLJL010004128.1:7500-17355 GCA_018398815.1 Conus ventricosus | reverse complement strand
AGGGGGACTTGACGAAGGGGGCCCTACCAGCCCATCACGGGGGGGCGAAAAAAAAGGGCACAAACCAAGGCACGAAAAAGTATGCCACCCACTCCCTACACCCCCACTCCCCTCCACCCACCTACCCAAACCTGCACTAGCACAACCCACCCACACACACAACACACAAACAACAACACCACCCACACACCACACTACGCCATATCACATCAAACCAACCCACACACTAATCACCCACACCACGCCACACCAAACACCCCACACCACGCACCACACACCACATCACACCACACCACACCACGCACATCAACCACATCACACCACACCACACACACCCACACCACATCCCCACCACACCACATCACACCACACCACACCACGCACCACACACCACACACACCACAACCACACTAGCCAAAATCACTCACACCACACCACACCACACCACACCACATCACACCACACCACACCACACCACGCCCATCACACCACATCAACCACACCACATCACACCACACCACACTACGCCACATCACATCACACCACACCACACCACATCACACCACTCCACGCCACACCACACCAAACCACACCGCACCAAAACCAACCACACCAACCACACCCACACCACACCACACCACCCCCCATCACACCACACCAACCACACCACACTACGCCACAACACATCACACCACACACACCACATCACACCACTCCATGCCACACCACACCAAACCACACCGCACCACACCACACCACACACACCACGCCCATCACACCACATCACCCCACACACCAATCACACCACACAACACTACGCCATATCACATCACACACACCACATCACACCACACCACCCACATCACACCACACCACATCACACTACACCACGCCACATCACACCACGCCCCACCACACCACACCACACCACTCCACACAACCCACACAACGCCACATCACACCACACCACACCACACCACATCACACCACACCACACCACACCATATCACCCCAACGCCCACCACACCACACCACACACGCCCCACCACACCACACCACCACTCCCCCACAACTCCACTCAACGCCACATCACATCACACCACGCCCCACCACACCACACCACACCACACCACCCCACTCCACACAACTCCACAAACGACGCCCCCCACCACACCACACCACCCCCACTCCACAAAATGCCACACAACGCCACATCACACCACCCCACACCACATCACACCACACCACACCACATCACAGCATATCATGCTAAGAGCACTCACTCCATTATAGCACCTCACAGCAAACAAGATCACATGACATTAGCCCACACCAAAAACTCTGTGTAAATTTACTGCACAACACACACTACACCCAACGACACCACACTACACTACACTACACCAAACAACACCGCACTACACCCAACGACACCACACTACACTACACACGCAACACCGCACTACACCCAACGACACCACACTACACTACAACAAACAACACGCATACACCAACGACACCACACTACACTAACCAACTACACCAACACACCACACTACATTACCCACAAAACCCGCACTACACCCAACGACACACACCACACTACACCAACGACACCACACTACACTAACCACCACACTAAATCAACGCACCACACGCACTACCCACTACACCCACGACCCACACTTCACGCCCACACACACCCACTAAACCCAACGACACCACACTACACTACACACACAACACCACACTAAACCAGCGACACCACACTTCATGATACCACACAACACCACACTAAACCCAGCGACACCACACTACACTACACACACAACACCACACTAAACCAACGACATCACACTACACTACATCACAAACACCACACTAAACCCAACGACATCACACTACACTACATCACACAACACCACACTAAACACAGCGACACCCACACTACACTACATCACACAACACCACACAAACCCAGCGACACCACACTACACTACACCACACAACACCACACTAAACCCAACGACACCACACTACACTACACCACACACACCACACTAACCCAGCGACACCACACTACACTACACACACCAACACACACTAACCCAGCGACACCACACTACACAACACCACACAACACCACACTAAACCCAAACGACATCACACTACACTACATCACACAACACCACACTAAACACAGCGACACCACACTACACTACATCCACACAACACCACACTAAACCCAGCGACACCACACTACACTACACCACACAACACCACACTAAACCCAACGACACCACACACACTACACCACACAACACCATCTAAACCAGCGACACACACTACACTACCCACACAACACCACACTAAACCCAGCGACACCACACTACACTACACCACACAACACCACACTAAACCCAGCGACACCACACTACACTACACCACACAACACCACACTAAACCCAACGACACTACACTACACTACACCACACAACACCACACTAAACCCAACGACACTACACTACACTACACCACACAACACCACACTAAACAACGACATCACATACACTACACCACACAACACCAACTAAACCCAACGACACCACACACACAAACACACACACAACACCACACTAAACCCAACGACACCACACTACACTACACCACACAACACCACACTAAACCCAACGACACCACACTACACTACACACACAACACACACAAACCAGCGACACCACACTACACTACACCACACAAACACCACACTAAACACAGCGACACCACACTACACTACACCACACAACACCACACTAAACCCAGCGACACCACACTACACTACACCACACAACACCACAATAAACCCAACGACACTACACTACACTACACCACACAACACCACACTAAACCCAACGACACTACACTACATACACCACACAACACCACACTAAACCCAACGACATCACATTACACTACACCACACAACACCACACTAAACCCAACGACACCACACTACACTACACCACACAACACCACACTAAACCCACGCACCACACTACACAACACCACACAACACCACACGCACCACACGACATTACACACATTACACGACACCATCCCATAAAACCCACTGCACCAACACCCACATCACACATATTACATCACACCACACCATACATCACATCACACATATTACATCATACCACACACACATCACACTATACTATCCTCACCACACATCACATCACACATATTACATCACACCACACATCACATCACACATATTACATCACACCACACATCACATCACACATATTACATCACACCACACATCACAATCACACATATTACATCACACCACACAATCACATCAAAAACATATAACAACACACCACACATCACATCACACATTGTACACCACACCACACATCACATCACACATAGTACATCACACCACACATCACATCACACATATTACATCACACCACACATCACATCACACACATATTACACCACACCACAAATCACATCACACATATTACACACACCACACATTTTACATCACTCCTCACCACACCATCACATCACACATATTACATCACACCACACCCACACATCACACATATTACATCACACCACACATCACATCACACATATTACACCACACCAGACATTTACATCACTCATCACCCACACCATCACATCACACATATTACATCACACCACACCACACATCACACATATTACATCACACCACACATCACATCACACATTTTACACCACACCACACATATTACATCACTCCTCACCACACATCACATCACACATATTACATCACACCACACCACACATCACATCACATATAGTACATCACACCACACATCACATCACACAAAATACATCACACCACACCACACATCACATCACACATATTACATCACACCACACATCACATCACACATAGTACATCACACCACACATCACATCACACATATTACATCACACCACACATCACATCACACACATATTACATCACACCACCCATCACATCACACACATATTACACCACATCACACATATTACATCCACCACACATCACATCACACCCCATATTACACCACACCACACATATTACATCCCACCACACCACACATCACATCACACATATAGCATCACACCACACCACACATCACATCACACATATGACATAACACCACACCACACATCACACATATGACATCACACCACACATCACATCACACATATGACATCACACCACACATCACATCACACATATGCCATCACACCACACACACATCACACATATGACATCACACCACACATCACATCACACATATTACATCACACCACCACCACACTTTCACATCACACATATTACATTACACACACACACACATCACATCACACATACCACATCCCACCACACCACACATCATACATATTACATTACACCACACCACACATACATATTACATTACACCACACCACACATCACATCACACATACCACATACACCACACCACAACATCACATCATACATATTACATTACACGACACCACACATCACATCACACCACATCACACCACACCACACATCACATCATACATATTACATTACACCACACCACACATCAAAATCATAACATATTACATTACACCACACCACACATCACTCATACCACACCCACCACCACACCACACACATCATCATACATATTACATTACACCACACCACACATCACACATACCACGACAATCACAACCACACCACACATCACATCATACATATTACATTACACCACACCAACACCACACACACACTTACCACATCACACCACACCACACATCACATCATACATATTACATTACACACACCACACCACCCACACATCCCCACATACCACATCACACCACACCACACATCACATCATACAAGGCCACAGCCCACTCTACTGTGGTACCTACCCACAGAAAATGTGACTCTGATCAGCACCAGAATCAGGAGCGTGACCGTAACAGCTCGGTTTGAGACGGCTGCCATAGGTAGTGTAAACTCGCGCGGCCTGTACGAGTTGTGACACGTGATTTAAGTGTATATTTACTAGAGAGAGAGACAGACAGACAGAGACAGGCATACACACAGACAGAGAGAGAGAGAGAGAGAGAGAGAGAGAGAGAGAGAGAGAGAGAGAGAGAGAGAGAGAGACAGACAGACAGAGACAGAGACAGAGACAGAGACAGACAGACAGACAGAGAGACAGACAGACGGACAGACAGACAGACAGACAGACGGACAGAGCTGCAGGTAGTTAAAGCTGTGAAAACACAGGATTGTCGGAACATTCCAAAGACCGGTGACAAGACAAATCTGTAGAAAGATGGAGCTGTACGAAAACTGATGTGTAGGCAGATAAAGTAAGAGGAAGACTGAGCTGTAAGAAGACAGACCTGTTGGAACACAGACCTCCAAGGAGATAGTGTTTAGGGATATAAATGCGTCGAAGAAGGAAGGGCAGAGCTGTAGGGATTAGGACTGCAGGAAGGACAGACCTTTAGGCAGTTAGGACTATAGGAAGGACAGACCTTTAGGCAGTTAGGACTATAGGAAGGACATACCTTTAGGCAGTTTGGACTGCAGGAAGGACGGACCTTTAGGCAGTTAGGACTATAGGAAGGACAGACCTTTAGGCAGTTAGGACTGCAGGAAGGACAGACTTTTAGGCAGTTAGGACTGCAGGAAGGACAGACCTTTAGGCAGTTAGGACTATAGGAAGGACAGACCTTTAGGCAGTTAGGACTGCAGGAAGGACGGACTATTTAGGCAGTTAGGACTGCAGGAAGGACAGGCCTTTAGGCAGTTTTAAACTGCAGGAAAGATTGAACTGAAGGCAGTTTTTACTGCAGGAAAGATTGAACTGTATGAAGTTAGGACTGCAGGAAGGACAGAGCTGTGGGAAAGTTTTTACCGCAGGAAAGATTGAACTGTAGGAAGTTAGGACTGCAGGAAAGATTGAACTGTAGGAAGTTAGGACTGCAGGAAAGATGGAACTGTAGGCAGTTATGACTGCAGGAAGGACAGAGCTGTAGGAAGTTAGGACTGCAGGAAATATTGAACTGTAGGAAGTTATGACTGCAGGAACGATTGAACTGTAGGGAGTTAGGACTGCAGGAAGGGCAGAGCTGTAGCCAGTTAGGACTGTAGGAAATATTGAACTGTAGGAAGTTAGGACTGCAGGAACGATTGAACTGTAGGGAGTTAGGACTGCAGGAAGGGCAGAGCTGTAGCCAGTTAGGACTGTAGGAAGGGCAGAGCTGTAGGCAGTTAGGACTGCAGGAAAGATTGAACTGTAGGAAGTTAGGACTGCAGGAAAGATAGAGTTGTAGGCAGTTAGGACTGCAGGAAAGATAGAGCTGTAGGAAGTTTTTAACGCAGGAAAGATTGAACTGTGGGAAGTTAGGACTGCAGGAAAGATTGAACTGTAGGGAGTTAGGACTGCAGGAAATATTGAACTGTAGGCAGTTAGACTGCAGGAAGGATTGAACTGTAGAAAGCTAGGACTGCAGGAAAGATTGAACTGTAGGAAGTTAGGACTGCAGGAAAGATTGAACTGTAGGTAGTTAGGACTGCAGGAAAGATTGAACTGTAGGAAGTTAGGACTGCAGGAAAGATAGAGCTGTAGGCAGTTAGGACTGCAGGAAAGATAGAGCTGTAGGAAGTTTTACCGCAGGAAAGATGAACTGTGGAAGTTAGGACTGCAGAAAAGATTGAACTGTAGGCAGTTAGGACTGCAGAAAGATTGAACTGTAGGCAGTTAGGACTGCAGAAAAGATTGAACTGTAGGCAGTTAGGACTGCAGGAAAGATTGAACTGTAGGAAGTTACGACTGCAGGAAAGATTGAACTGTAGGAAGTTAGGACTGCAGGAAAGATAGAGCTGTAGGCAGTTAGGACTGCAGGGAAGATAGAGCTGTAGGCAGTTAGGACTGCAGGAAACATAGAGCTGTAGAAAGATTGGGATGTTGGAAAGATTGAACTGTAGGAAGTTAGTACTGCAGGAAGGCTAGAGCTGTAGGAAGGAAGGACGACAGGAAGGAGACAGCTGTAGAAAGACTGGGATGTAGGAGAGAGAGAGCTGTAGGAAGGAAGGGCTACAGGAAGGAGAGAGCTGTAGGAAGGAAGGGCTACAGGAAGGAGAGAGCTGTAGGAAGGAAGGCTACAGGAAGGAGAGAGCTGTAGGAAGGAAGGGCTACAGGAAGGAGAGGGCTGTAGGAAGGAAGGGCTACAGGAAGGAGAGGGCTGTAGGAAGGAAGGGCTACAGGAAGGAGAGGGCTGTAGGTGGGAAAGGCTACAGGATGGAGAGGGCTGTAGGTGGGAAGGGCTACAGGAAGGAGAGAGCTGTAGGAAGGAAGGGCTACAGGATGGAGAGGGCTGTAGGTGGGAAGGGCTACAGGAAGGAGAGGGCTGTAGGTGGGAAGGGCTACAGGAAGGAGAGGGCTGTAGGTGGGAAGGGCTACAGGATGGAGAGGGCTGTAGGTGGGAAGGGCTACAGGATGGAGAGGGCTGTAGGTGGGAAGGGCTACAGGAAGGAGAGGGCTGTAGGTGGGAAGGGCTACAGGAAGGAGAGGGCTGTAGGTGGGAAGGGCTACAGGAAGGAGAGCTGTAGGTAGGAAGGGCTACAGGAAGGAGAGAGCTGTAGGAAGGAAGGGCTACAGGAAGGAGAGAGCTGTAGGAAGGAAGGGCTACAGGAAGGAGAGGGCTGTAGGAAGGAAGGGCTACAGGAAGGAGAGAGCTGTAGGAAGGAAGGGCTACAGGAAGGAGAGGGCTGTAGGAAGGAAGGGCTACAGGAAGGAGAGAGCTGTAGGAAGGAAGGGCTACAGGATGGAGAGGGCTGTAGGAAGGAAGGGCTACAGGAAGGAGAGGGCTGTAGGTGGGAAGGGCTACAGGAAGGAGACAGCTGTAGGAAGATTGGGATGTAGGAGAGATAGAGCTGTAGGAAGGAAGAGCTACAGGAAGGAGAGAGCTGTAGGAAGGAAGGGCTACAGGAAGGAGAGAGATGTAGGAAGGAAGGGCTACAGGATGGAGAGGGCTGTAGGAAGGAAGGGCTACAGGAAGGAGAGAGCTGTAGGAAGGAAGGGCTACAGGAAGGAGAGGGCTGTAGGAAGGAAGGGCTACAGGAAGGAGAGAGCTGTAGGAAGGAAGGGCTACAGGAAGGAGAGGGCTGTAGGTGGGAAGGGCTACAGGAAGGAGAGGGCTGTGTTCAGTTAGGACAGCAGGAAGGAGAGGGCTGTAGGCGGGTAGGGCTACAGGAAGGAGAGTTCTGTAGGCAGTTAGGACAGCAGGAATGAGAGGGCTGTAGGTGGGAAGGGCTACAGGAAGGAGAGGGCTGTAGGAAGGAAGGGCTACAGGAAGGAGAGGGCTGTAGGTGGGAAGGGCTACAGGAAGGAGAGGGCTGTAGGTGGGAAGGGCTACAGGAAGGAGAGGCTGTAGGAAGGAAGGGCTACAGGAAGGAGAGGGCTGTAGGTGGGAAGGGCTACAGGAAGGAGAGGGCTGTAGGTGGGAAGGGCTACAGGAAGGAGAGGGCTGTAGGTGGGAAGGGCTACAGGAAGGAGAGGGCTGTAGGTGGGAAGGGCTACAGGAAGGAGAGGGCTGTAGGTGGGAAGGGCTACAGGAAGGAGAGGGCTGTAGGTGGGAAGGGCTACAGGAAGGAGAGGGCTGTAGGTGGGAAGGGCTACAGGAAGGAGAGGGCTGTAGGAAGGAAGGGCTACAGGAAGGAGAGGGCTGTAGGAAGGAAGGGCTACAGGAAGGAGAGGGCTGTAGGAAGGAAGGGCTACAGGAAGGAGAGGGCTGTAGGTGGGAAGGGCTACAGGAAGGAGAGGGCTGTAGGTGGGAAGGGCTACAGGAAGGAGAGGGCTGTAGGAAGGAAGGGCTACAGGAAGGAGAGGGCTGTAGGTGGGAAGGTCTACAGGAAGGAGAGGGCTGTAGGAAGGAAGGGCTACAGGAAGGAGAGAGCTGTAGAAAGGAAGGGCTACAGGAAGGTGATGGCTGTAGGTGGGAAGGGCTACAGGAAGGAGACAGCTGTAGGAAGATTGGGATGTAGGAGAGATAGAGCTGTAGGAAGGAAGGGCTACAGGAAGGAGAGGGCTGTAGGAAGGAAGGGCTACAGGAAGGAGAGGGCTGTAGGAAGGAAGGACTACAGGAAGGAGAGGGCTGTAGGAAGGAAGGGCTACAGGAAGGAGAGAGCTGTAGGAAGGAAGGGCTACAGGAAGGAGAGCGCTGTAGGTGGGAAGGGCTACAGGAAGGAGAGGGCTGTAGGAAGGAAGGGCTACAGGAAGGAGAGAGCTGTAGGAAGGAAGGGCTACAGGAAGGAGAGAGTTGTAGTTAGGAAGGGCTACAAGAAGGAGAGAGCTGTATGAAGGAAGGGCTACAGGAAGGAAAGGGCTGTAGGAAGGAAGGGCTACAGGAAGGAGAGGGCTGTAGGTGGGAAGGGCTACAGAAAGGAGAGAGCTGTAGGAAGGAAGGGCTACAGGAAGGAGAGGGCTGTAGGAAGGAAGGGCTACAGGAAGGAAAGGGCTGTAGGAAGGAAGGGCTACAGGAAGGAGAGAGATGTAGGAAGGAAGGGCTACAGGAAGGAGAGGGCTGTAGGAAGGAAGGGCTACAGGAAGGAAAGGGCTGTAGGAAGGAAGGGCTACAGGAAGGAGAGGGCTGTAGGTGGGAAGGGCTACAGGAAGGAGAGGTTTAGGTGGGAAGGGCTACAGGAAGGAGAGGGCTGTAGGCAGTTAGGACAGCAGGAAGGAGATAGCTGTAGGAAGGAAGGCAACAGGAAGTTGAGAGCTG
>JAFLJL010004128.1:0-5000 GCA_018398815.1 Conus ventricosus | reverse complement strand
GAGAGAGGAGAGAGAGAGAGAGAGAGAGAGAGAAAGTTCATTTCGGTTTCATGTCTGTTTATCTTTTTAAGAATTCGTCGACGGAAAACATGGGACACGCTTTCGGGAAAACACACACACACACACACACACACACACACACACACACACACACACACACACACACACACACACACACACACACACACACACACACACACACACACACACACACACACACAAGCGCACGCATATGATTTGGAAAGTTTGCGTGAACTGTTCTTGCCTTGCACAAGCAAAATTTACAGGACGTTTCGAAAGACTTTTCACTTCTTGAACGAAGTTTTAAAACCGTGGACATGTGGTTCATGAATGCACAAACGGGCAGATCGTTCCCATGCACAAATTGAGCTGGCCAGAGAATCAAAAAGAATACTGAACATGTCCTTCCGGCCGAAAGCAAGAGTCTGGAGTTCATGTAGAGGAGTGCACAATAAACGGATTCATTGCCACATTATTAAGTTACGGCTGCATCATAGCTGGTGTGAAACGTTTCCTTGTTGATGATGATCAGAACACCGACACTACACAACAATGCCGCATGTTTGATGGGCCTTGGTCGCCCTAGTGGCAGACCTAATCCTGGGAAATAGGCCTGATGTATCATCCACGCGTGCAGGAAATGATGGGTTTACCAAAAGCTCTCGTCGCAATTCATTTCCAGACAAAACGAGCGAGTAAACCCGTCAGACCTCTTGTCCCTACTGCTCCAAGCCTGAACCTGACTCCAGAGAAACTAGAGACCTTGAAGAGGAGGCTGACATCCTGAAGAAATGTTTCGAAAGTGTCAATGTTTCAGGTAAAGATCCCCAATGTTCTTTTGTGGTGGAAGATTATGTGCTCTGTGAAGATTTCAAAGATGACAATGTTGCTACACATCGGCTTGTTGTTCCTCCTCTGTCGCAGAGTTAAAAACATACGTGGATTAGTGTTTTAACAGCGAAGGAATAAGGGAACACACAAATGAAAGTGTGTATAAACAAACACAAACATTACGCTACCGACAAGGCCAAAGATAGTTTTGTCCCTTGGTCAAAGGCTGTTGATTTTGTTGTCACTTTTAATACGCTGCATTTTGATATTTCAACAGATGGTAGTCTTGATATTCCCAAGAATTGGTCTCCCTAACGTCTGCACAGACTATTATCAGTCAGATTTCTGGCAGAACCAGTGGAGCCTCGCATTTTACTCAGTTCTTCTGGTGCCTGGCTTGCGGCAGGATTTCGTCGTGTTTACCAACGGAAACTCAACAGGACTCTGAGAGATTCGTGTTGGAGAGAAAGATGTCCTTCACCCCGTGAAGTCCCCACACGAAAGACGTTTATGGATGCAGTGGTAAGTGAGTCGCCATAGTTTGTGAACTTCTAAAAATTTGTCAAAATGCTTGGTTGGACAGTTCAGTTTGAGTGCCTGGTCATCGTTTGTGAACGTCAAAAGTTTGCAAGATTCCTGTTTGGACAGACATATTTATTGCAAAGTTTTCATCGCCCATTCATATTTTTGCAAGCATCAAACACAAATAACAACCATCTCCATCTCCTATACTGCTTGCCGATGCTGCAGGAGTGTTCGTTCATTGTTGAACCTATCTATAAACTCACTAAAGCCATAGCTGACGCACTTTCTCGAAAATAACTTGTGATTTTTTTTTCATGGACTGTGCAAAGACATCTTCAGTTCATATTAATGGAGAGAGACTTTCCTGCCCAACCGCACCTTGGACGTTTCTGAACGACAGACAGTGCTATGTGTTGCACGTTGTGCGCCTTTCTTCGTGCTGGGATTGGCTGTTATGTGGAATTTTGTGTTGTCTAATCTACAATGTTTTTGAATATCACATTTGAAGTGTTTCGTGATATGTGAATTATTTGTTTGACATGATTTCAAGTGTCTTGCATGTTTGCTGATGATGTATTTCCCTCACTGAAAAGTGCTTGATGCAGTGTTGGGTGTTTTTTCCCCTAACATATTTGTTGAAGATTTCTATATCACCCCTCCTTGCAAAGTTTTAAAAACTTTTTGGCAATAAAGTTGTTGGTTTTTTTTCCCAAGGGAAGAGGGTTGTAAGAAGGTGTCCCCAAGTTCCTTGTGCTTTCCTGTTTCATTGTGATCAGAATATGTCGACGGAGGACATGGGTTGCTTGTGTAGGCTTTCGAAGAAAACAAGGGGGATTTTAGAGTCCTTCACTGGACCCTCCTGTTCGTGTAAACCATGCAGCACGCATGCATGATGAACGGTGAACAGACAGCACGGGATGACTGGTTTGTTACATGTGGGATGAGCGGTGAACAGACAGCACGGGATGACTGGTTTGTTACATGTGGGATGAGCGGTGAACAGACAGCACGGGATGACTGGTTTGTTACATGTGGGATGAGCGGTGAACAGACAGCACGGGATGACTGGTTTGTTACATGTGGGATGAGCGGTGAACAGACAGCACGGGATGACTGGTTTGTTACATGTGGGATGAGGAGCTGAATCAGTAGGGGGTGGGGGGGGGGGGATCTAGTCGACGGCGCGGTACAGCAGCGAGGCTTTAGCATAGACGCATGCCTCATAGTTGTTGTTGTTGTTGTTGTTGTTGTTGCTGTCGTCGTTGTTGGTGGTGGTGCTGCTGCTGTTTAAACACACGGGAGGTGTCTTATTTAATTAATTGTATACATGTAAATTAAAGGGTGCGACTAGTCTTTGTTATAAAACGCTCCAGGTAAGACATAGTGCAGAAAAATGAAAGAGAGATGAAAAGATGAAGATTAGTATTCTTTAGTGGAGGAATAATACCATGATTAATTTGTTTTTTCTTTTTTTCAGATTTTTTCCGGGATAGGGTGAGGGCGTACAGTTTACTGTTCGCCGAGAGGGGCACAGGCACAGTCTGTGGTTTTCTGTGAGTGGACGAGAGGCAGAGACTGGACACTGGGAAAGACACCGTTCAACATGTGTGAGGACCAGGAAAAGTTGTTTGTAAAAATCGAATATATTGCGTGGCACTCTGGGCGCAAATTTTGAAAGATAGTTTGTTTCGTTTTGTTTGGTTGGTTGGTTTGTTGGTTGGTTTTACTCCGTGAGAATTTATGAATGTCTTCAACTCAAAACGTGTCCGTATCATTTTATGAAAACAAAGTAGATAGAATCTATATGTAAATAACGGGAAAGTTTAGTTGTTAAGTAAAACGGGGAAACACTCTTGTTTTGTTCGACTGACTGTCCACATCAATCAATCAACTTCAGTGTCCATCGGACATTTTTATTCTACTCCACATCATTTCACAAGTACATAAGACATTACAAAGAGACATTATAAATCGTTACATAAAAGCCTGTGTTAGTATATATATTTGTAGGCCTATATACATCAACACTCGCACACTTCTCCCCCACCCACCCACACACCTGCACACACACCTGCACACACATCCGCACACACACACACACACACACACACACACACACACACACACACACACACACACACACACACACACACACACACACACACACACACACACACACACACACACACGCACACACACACACGCACGCACGCGCGCGCGCGCGCGCGCATACACACATGAAATAAACATTAAATCCATAAGACATAAAACATTACATAGATTATAAAATCAATACATAAAAATCACCCGCACCAGTGCCCAAACATTCAAACACACACACACACACCACACACACACACACACACACACACACACACACACACACACACACACACACACACACACACACACACACACACACACACACACACACGCGCGCTCACGCGCGCACAGTCATAGTCACAGTAAAAGCATAATATTGCAGACTGAATTGTTCATGTCTGAGAGACAAGGGTCATGGCAGTCAATCACAGGCTTTAGCGTTTAAAATGCTAATGGCACTTCGTATAAAAGACTTCTTGAAGACATTCTTTTGTGCTCTGGGCATTCTGTAGCATCTTCCTGATGGAAGTTTTTCAAAGTGGCAGTGGAGTGGGTGTGAGGGATCACAGCTAATATTCACAGATTTCCTGATTACAGAAACAGTATAGACTTCTCTGAGAGCAGATTGCTTTTTCCCTATAACTTAACTTGCCTGGTTGACAATTCTGGCATGCTTTGCTCGCTCTTTCTGTTAAAGATTTCCAAACCAGACAGTAATGTTGAATGACATTAGACTTTGTATTAAACTTACATATACCTTTTCTAGTACATGTTGACTGACATTAAAACTACACAATTTTTTCTACAGAAACAACCTTTGATTTGCTTTTTTGAAGATACTGTCAGTATGTTGACTAAAAGACAGCTTATGGTCAATGTGTATACCAAGATATCTGAAACAATCAACAGTCTCTATTGTCTGTCCATTTATCACAACTGGTTGAAATGAACTATCTGATGTTGAAAAGTTTTGATACAAGTTCTTTGATCTTACCACAATTAAGTTGCAAGAAGCTGGAAGAGCACCAATCCTGTAGTTCTAAGATGTGACTGAAGTATGCTTGCTCATTTATACAGCCTTCTTTAAACAAAAGACTTACAAGAGCCATACTATCAGCATATCTAAATAGGCTCAGAAGTGCACCCTGGATTTTCATTCCATTTTGTGTAAATTGAAAATAACAAAGGAGATAGAACACATCCTTGAGGAGCACCTGTGTTTAAGACAATTTCCTCTGACAAACAACCATTCATTAACACTTTCTGGGGTCGCTTTTCAAGAAAATTTGTGACCCACTTAATAACCCCCCCCCCCCCCCCCCCCCCCCCCCCACATTTACATAAAGATCAAGAAGTCTGTTAAGTAGAGTGTGAATTTGCATGGGGTTAAAAGCACTACCAAAATCTACAAACAAGATTACATAGGTCTTCTGCTGCTGGAGATACTCTGCGACCATATTTACCAGAGTTAGTGTGGCATCCTCCGTGCCACTACGGGACCGGTATGCGAACTGAAAAGG
>JAFLJL010004127.1:0-16664 GCA_018398815.1 Conus ventricosus | reverse complement strand
TGTGTAGAACTAGGCAGTATCGACTCGCGGTTTTTTGCAAACGGAAGTGAATAGCTACAGGAAGAAGGAAGTCACGTTCTCGCGAGACTTCCTTTTCTACGAGAAACATGGCGGCGCTCATTGTTGCCACGTGTTTTACCGGGCGCTGGCAGGCACTCAGCCTTTTGGCAGTGTGATTTCCGGTCGGGCGCTAGCGGGTGCATGCTTGTCAAGAAGGTTAAGCTGTTTTTCACCAATAAAAGAGTGTTTTCCACAGATTGTATGTTTATTCATAGTTTGAATATTTAGTGCATATAGTAATGTTTTTCAGAGACAATTGTTTATTCTGAGTTAGAATATTTATAGTGAGTGATTTCAGTGGCAACCTGTCAAGATAGTAAGAGGGGCTCAGTTACTGAGCAGGTCACCGTTGTGAATGAAACTGGTGATGAGAGAAATGTGAGGCTTTGCCTGTTTATGTCTGCCATAAATTCCATGTCATCTTGAAAGCCAGTTGAATCACATTTCCAGTGGGAACAAATACCTGGGACAAGTTCTCTGCAGCCCTCGTGTGCGGAACTGGAATGCACGACAAATAATAATGATTATAACTATGGCAGGCAGCAGTTCAGTACACCTGGTGTCACCTCGATTCTCTTTTTGCTCTGCAACAGGTATCGGACATTCACTAGTGGAAGGTTGCCTGGTACTGGCATGTATATATCATGACCGTTATATCCGTGCCATCCTACAGAGGACAGTAGTTAGTAGACAGCATAGACGACATGAAGGACTGGACTGTACATGAGCAAGTGACAAAAGGTCGTCCAAAAAAGCCAACAAAAGTGGATTTTTCAAAATAGTTTTTATTAACAGCAATTTTGTCCAAAGGAAGACTTATGTTTAAGGGTCATAAAACATACATACAAAGATAATCATGCACCGATGTTCTGCTAGTAATGTGATAAGGCATCATAACAAGCATCTGACGGTTGTTATGCTGGACATTCAATTTTATCAATATTCCTATTTGAATGTCTGTTATACAGCATAATTGTTTCAGTGGAAATAAGACTGAATATTACAGCTAAATTTCATTCCAAAAGAAAAGGCATCTGTGCAGTTTAAGATCAAGTTTCACATGAGATGGTATGTCCAACATAACAACCGTCGGACATACTGATTTGTTCTTTATTGCTGTGTTGGAAATAAGACAGTAACTGCATCCTCTGATGATTTTCTGTGTTTTTGAGGGTGCATTTCATGTAATGATATCAAGTATAGGACCCACAATAGCCTTGTTACCATAATATGGCATTTTTATCTGACAGTTGTTATGATGTTGCATTGGACATACCCAAGTATTTCCCAACAATGCAAAAATAACAACAGTCATTAAAAAAATGGACATACTTTTCCTTTGAGTACAGTTCTATTGTTATGTTACATTTTACTCATAAAGGCCTATAAAACAAGCTAAATAAGTCACAATGATCATGTAGACACCTTAAATAGAATCCATCTGACAGTTGTTATGGCCTGACTGTTGGACATACTCAACAAACTGCTCATGTACTGACAGGAATTAGATTATTTATGATCAAAATGAATAGAAACAGTTTGACAGTAACATAATAACGTGTACATTTAGGGCACCTGCTCTCTCAGATAAGCTCAGAGCGCTTACAAATCATATGAAAATACATTTTATGGTTAAACAACAAGATGTAAACAGATTTTTGCATATTCTGCACCAGACTTTCTCTTTTCCTCTGATGAAGAAAGTAGGATGCGAAGACCTAGAAAACACAAACTTCTTGTCAAACAAATAATACAAAAATACTTTTAGGTAATTTTTGGAATTAACTGCATAAAAACAAGTGATCAAAATAAAAATGTTCATGAACAAATCAATTTGGTATGCTTCAGGTGATTTCCAACCTACCTCTTACACACCCCACCACTTCTTATTCAGGTTAAGAAGCCATAATCAATGAGCTGATTTATTTGCTACTATTGCCTTGGGGGGGGGGGGGGGGGGGGGGGGGGGGGGGGGGGGGGGGCTGAATTTTTCCCCAGTACTTCTTCTTCTTCCTAAAATACTGGTTCACTCAAAAACGAGTAGGTCACCAGCGCGCATGTTAAAAGTAAAATAAAATAACATAAAATAGTGCGACTCAGACTGTTGGCCCTGGAGCAAATTTGCCAACAAGGGGTCGCACTCGATATTCAAGAGTTAAAAGCAATGGCCAAATTCAGGCCCAGGTAACCATAAAATATCTGGGGAAGTTAAAATAGAAAATCGTCAATATGCAGATCTCAAAACTGTCGTATCAATTTGTTTTGTTTTTCTAATGAGACTGCATTTGTGGCAATCTTGATGGCACCCGGCAGTGAGTTCCACAGCCGTACAGAAACTAGAATAAAATGAATGTAAGAGGCTGTCAATATTTGATGCAGGTATGGTATAACATTGACCGCCACTCCTGGTGCTGCTTTTATTCAATATAGTTGTTCCATTGGAATAAGTATTAGTTTAGCTCTGCCTTTGAAGATGTTAAGTTTGATAAAAGCTCTTCTCTCTTCTAAGGGTTTCCATTCTAATTTCCTCATGTTCTTTCTAGTATTCCCTTTTCTCTGATGTGTTCCCTGTTACAAACCGTGCTGCTCTCTTCTGAATCTTTTCGAGGTTATCAATGTCCTTTAGATGGTAAGGATCCCAAACTGAGCAACCCATATTCCAGTACTGGTCTAACCAATGTTTTGTAGCAGTGGTCTTTAACCTTTTGGGGGCACTCATTGATATTCCTGTATAAGAAAGCTAAGATGTTATTTGCTTTCTTACATACTAAATTGTAATGTTCTTTCCATTTGAGACGACTATAGATCTATAATCACACCTAAATATTTGCAGCATTGGTTTCTTTAAGAATAGTATTATGAATAGAATATTCTGATCTAGTTGGTGAGTGTTTGTTACATATACGCAACACTTGGCACTTTTGGGGATGAAATTCCATTTTCCAAGTTCTTTCCCACTCTTGTAAAGCGTTTAGATCTTCTTGTAGAATGCGTGTATCATTCTTGCTTCTGATTGTTCCATATACTAAGCTGTCATCTGCAAAAAGCCTTATAGTAGTTCCAGGAGAGAGATTTCTACTTATGTCATTTATATAAATTAAGAAAAACAAGGGCCCCAGAACAGTTCCTGTGGTACACCTGACAAGACTGGTTTACAATGCATGGATGACGACCCTTCCACAACACTTTCTGCGTTCTCCCAACGAGAAATGATCTAGCCCATTTTAGCAAAGAAACGCCAATGCCGATGTGTTCTAATTTAAGCAGCAGGCCCTCATGGTCAACCTTATCAAAGGCTTTAGAAAAGTCTAATAAAATTGCATCTATTTGCTGTCTGTTGTTAAGACAGTTATTAAAATCATTGAGAGTTGTTATAAATTGAGTCTCACAACTCCTTTGCTGTCTAAAACCATGCTGGCGTTATTTAAGAAGTCATATTTGTCAAGATGGTCCATTATGCTACTATATATTATGTGTTCAAGTAGTTTTGCTGATATGGATGTAAGAGATCACAGGTCTATAGTTCTCTGCTTTTGTTTTGTCACCCTTTTTGAATAACGGAACAATGCTGGCATCTCGCACTCATCAGGTATTACTCCTGGTCCAGTGAAGCTTGGTAAAGTGGTTGGTATACCTCACTCAATTCATTGGCACATAATTTTAAGAGCTTGCCAGGAACGCCATCAGGACCAGTAGCTTTGTTTTTATTGATGTTGGTCAGTAACTCCTGCTTTGTTTACTTTGATGTTTTGCATTTCAGGGAGTTTATCATCATCCTTTAGTCTAACGTTAATTAAAGGCTTGGGATTTGAGGAAAACCAAACAAAACTGCTTGTTTAGTAAATTTAGACTGGATGAGAGGGGAAAAAAAACCTAACTGAATCCAGTTAGTTGAAAAAAGGGCCCAGGAAAAAAAAAGGAAGGAGAGAGGGGGTGAGGGGGGGGGGAGGCTGGGGGAGGGGATACATGGAGGGACTGGGAGGAAGGGGGCTGGTGGAATCTGGTTGCTGGTCTCTACTCCTCCACATTTTATCAAAAGCATTATGGAAATAGCCAAAATGTGCACTTTCAATTCTTCAAATAAATATGTATTACAATGAAAATAAACTGACCATTTATTATCACAAGAGATACTGATGGTCGTTACGACAGACATACTGAGTGATAATGTCTTCAACTATGAGAGTAACAACTGTCAAATAATCGCCAGATTTCCCACTAATCCTATGATCTGAACTTTAGTTCTGTCATGTATTTAAAGAAAAAGCAAAATAGAAATTCCAAGCTGTCTTCTGCCCAGTTTTACGTATAATTGATACATTGATTAACTTATATATCCGTGGGTCGTTATTTCGGACATCGCTAAAACGATGTCCAAATCATGCGTCACGCACAAAACATCGCCGAAAGTTGAGGGAAATCCGTTAAATTGCCCCACTCTACTTTTGGTTCACTTAGAATTTTAATCATTTACAGAAACACATTTGAGAGAACAGCTGAAACCAATGTTTCTATCATTTTCTGTGACGGTCGTTATGCATTTGACAGTCGTTACGATTTCTGACGGTCGTAACGATTGTGGACAAACAACATTTCCACACCTTCTCTGCTTCGAAGCGCCATTCTTGACGAAAGCTCCAGCCTCGATTTGAAACCTTTTGCCTTGGGTGCTATTTAAAGCACGGCATGGGATCTGTAAGTTCGTTGTTAGTAGAATTGCGAGAAAAAATACGGTCGTTATTTTCTGACATACTGCTTATTACCGTATGGATTTCGCGCTCGTTTGCTGCCACTGAATCGAATTTGGTTCGGAAAACACCTTTCTCCATTCGGTTAGTGTTGTCCGAGATGCCGAGTTAAATGAACACGGAACCGAACCGAACCTGATGTGAACGATCGAGAGTTTTGCTGACCGACACGATTTGACAAACAGCGTAACGACTGTCAAACGGATTTTTACGCTTGACAGCATCGAAAACAATCAGAAATAGAACCGGTTTGTGATTTTAACATGTTCGCCGTTGATTTTTCTGCATCCTTTATTCATATTGTTGTGATGGTATGCAATTTAGATATGTATCCAGGCTTCGACACCAACCGCATCACTCGTCCGCCATCTTGAACGGGAAAATTTATCAAAGAAAAACGTACAACTTGGGCATTTTCAAATGGAAGGCAGACACCAAACTCACCATGTTATATTATGTATCTCTTCAAGGTATTATAAAACATCAAGCAATAAATAAAAAAGCATTGGTATTTTTTTAATTCTTTATTTGTGCGATAAATATACAAGGGGTCTGGACGATCACCTTTTGTCACAAGCTCACATAACATTTCCACTTTTTGTGCATGATGGGGCAGGGAGAGATCTGGAGATCACTCACTGCCTAAACAGATGTAAGGCCATCCCCAAGACCTATGCTAACTGTGGTGACAGGGTGTTGAATGATCGATATTTTAGGACTTGGCGAAGCGGTATAGGTGTAAGAACTCCTGCCCACACACACACACACACACACACACTAGATCTGAAAATAAACACCATTATCAGAAAGAGGAAAACAAAACAAAATACAAACAAACAAAAAAAAAACCCAAACAAACAGACATCCAAGAAGAAGAAGAAGAAAGAATAAGAGAATTAAGTAGCGCAGGTAGATTTAAAAAATAAAGGCCACCATCAGAAAGAGCAAAAGAGATAAGATAATGTTGCTTATAGCCCAGCCGACCGCAAAGGGCCAATCAGGGCTGGAGCAAAAAGAGATAAGATAATGTTGCTTATAGCCCAGCCGACCGCAAAGGGCCACATCAGGGCTGGAGCAAAAGAGATAAGATAATGTTGCTTATAGCCCAGCCGACCGCAAAGGGCCACATCAGGGCTGGAGCAAAAAGAGATAAGATAATGTTGCTTATAGCCCAGCCGACCGCAAAGGGCCACATCAGGGCTGGAGCAAAAAGAGAAGGAAAAATAAAGAATGAATGAACTAGTACAGAAAGCATTTCAGTAGGACACCTGAGAAGAAAAGTTATGATTTTATAAGCGATTAAAATGTCGCCCTTAAAATACAGATTGAAATGCACATGACGTCTGCATGTGCAAAACGAGGTCACATGACACCCCAAAACAAAGGTCACAACAGGTGAGGCAAAGTGACAGCTGGTCAAGTGATAATGACTGTCGCTTTCCACTACAGTGGTCAAGTTATAATGACTGTCACATTCTACTTACCTGCCATCTCAGTGCTTTGAATTTTCCATGTGAGATTGACGTATGACTAAAGTAGTTATTCACAATCTGCCGACACTCACTGATGTGAAAAATGTTGGAGCCATGTACGTTAACAGGGACTAAACTGGTCCCACTTATGGATTCTGGGTTGCTGAAGTGAAGGCACTCTTGGGAACAAAAATGCTTGTGTCAGCTCCGCACTTACTTGAGCAAATTGATACACAGAAACCTCTTTTGACTACATCATGCTGCCATATTTGGTTGAGCATCATGAATAATTCAGGAGCCATGTCTCCCTGCCCATGTCAGACAGCTGACGTTGCAAACACGCGCAGAAGGCATGTGAGGAGTAGTATCAATGCGCAAATTCCACATGAATTATGGAACTGGAAGTAGATCAAGCTGATGAATCAGGGTTGAAAGTAATTAATGCTGGAAAGAACCAATTTGCGCCATACTTACAGTTACTGATTCAGTGCAAGGTGAGGTGGTTACTAATACCCGGAAAAAGCCTTTGATGGCAGGTGAAAATGGAAAGAAAAATGCCACTGCCTCTTTCCCTCCTCCCCCTTTTTTGTTTGTTTTTGTTTTACAAAAATGTGGAATTGAAACCACTTGGTGACATACTGCAGATATCCTGAGAAACTGTCTTTAAACAAAATGATTTTTTTTATCGGAGATAATTTGGGCACAGGCAAAAACAAAAATGTTCCAGCAAGTCTTTAAAAGTAAAAGAGATGAAATCTTTATTCAGAAGGTCTCTGTTGGAAGCTTTGACCTTAAATAGATTAACTCTGTGCCACAGGGCAGCTGATGTTCTTTATCAGATTTGAAAAGAAAAAAGATGTTAATATGGGAATCTGATTGCCTTAAAGCTGAATAGATAAGTTGTGAGGCATGGGAATTTAGAACAAGTTTGGGAGTGATTCAGAATTGTGCCTTCCGTGGTGTTATTTTCCTTTCAGTCTGTTGTATGTGTTGTTCTTTCCTATAGCCGCCACTGCCATGGTCAGTTTGACTTTGAGTGGAATGAAAGAGTTGTTTTGAGTTGATACATCTTTTACTGTCGGCATCTCTCTCTTTCTTTTTTATTTTATTTTTATTTTTTAAGCTCTGAACAGTGACTTGTCTGATATGGTGACCTCTTGTTTCACTTTCCTGCCCCCTCCTTACCCATGTCATAGTAAGCTTGGTACCGATAAGTCTTTAAGGACTGCTGCTGGTTTGACATGGTCATTGTTTTTAGATCACACAGAAATTTGGATGATGATTCCATTTGCACTTAAAATCATGTAGCTGCAAGGGTTGAGAATGCATGCTGTATTATTTGATTACATCATGTGCTGATTATCAGCTGTGGAGGTATGCAAGTTGAACAGTATTCTGTTAACTCTCATCCGACTTACTAGACTTGCTGGGTTTTTGTTGTTTGTTTGTTTTTTCAACCACAAAAGTGTCTGTGTGAGTCAGCGAGTCATTAATGAATGCAGACACTCCATGTTGATAGTTTTTTGGGCTCAATTCTTTTGCACCAAATGACTGTATCCAGCACCATGACATTATGCTCCCTTGGAAAGTTTTCAACTCCACGCAAAGTCGTACTCATTTGAGAGTGAAAGTGTCCACGATGGCACAGTAAGTAAATGTGAGCATAGGGACTGTGTGTGTGTGTCAAACTGTTGTCCTTACACTGCAGTTACAGTGACTCAAAAAAGCAGTAAACAGGATCGGATGAGTCTGCAGCAGAGAAACCAGAAGAATCAGTTGCTGAAGTCAGTCCACTTTTACCCTCAGCAGCGTTAACATCAGGCGCTAAACCCACTTCTGGGGAGGTTGACATGGTGACAACAACTGGATGGAACTTAAAATGGTGAAACTTGAGCTGAGGGACTAGCTCACTAGCTGGACCCAGCTGGAGTTGTTATTTTGAAATTTTGAAATTTGTGGTACTGTCAGCATGTTCTTCCAATGTAGTCCAGTTTTGTTTGCTTTCGTAACAAAAGAACTTCAGTGTTCGTACCTGCCTGCATTAGTATTGACCGAGGTTGGTCTTGTGGTGTTTTTTTGGTGCCTACCATATCATTGTACTTGAAATGTTCATGGGTTCAAATATTTTAAGGTACATGTTGATAAAGACATTAGTGCGTAAGGCACACAAGCATTCTCTCTCTCTCTCTCTTTTTTTTTTTTCTTTTTTTTGTATCTGTTGTCTGATATTAAAAAATGATCCTGAAAATTTCCACACAGTGGGTCATAATGACCCTCAGAATTTTATATCAGTTTCATTCCAAAGTCTGATATTATTCCAGCCTATTCTGTTGCCTTCAGCGGTGTTACCTGGGGAGTGGGGGGGGGGGGGGGGGGGGGGGGGGGGGGTTTTGAACAACTAGCACCTTTTGAAATTGGTGCCACTTACACTCATGCTCCCAGCATTTAGAATCACAAAAGTGTTTAAATGTAATCATGCTATATACTGGAACATTGGTATTCATGATCATGATGATGTTGCCATGCACTCACACAAACACATGTAATACATGTGTGTGTATGTGTGTGCATGCACATGTGTGTATCAGACTGTATGCAAGCATGCGCAGGCGCATGTGAGAGAAATTCTGCTTGTGTGAGAAATTCCGCATGGAAAGATTTGAACTGTGTTTAGGATGGTAGCTCTTTTGTAGCAACGATAAGGAGGAAGTAGGGGAGGGGGAAGTCCATGTCCATACCAACAGGTCCTGTCAGAATCCAGCTGATTTAATAGCAACTTGTGATAAGGTTTTTTTAAAGGTATTTTGATAGCTGTAGCTGGTGGTTTCACTTCATGTGAACAAGTATGAATGTCCACTCTAGTTAAGATCAGATGATTCCTTTCAGCCCGAACTGCCTGAACGTTAGAACTATCCCTGTGGGCAGAAAACTTTTAATTGTGGGAGTAAAAGCGGTCAGGAAAGTAAGTAGAACTTAGCAGAAGGGCACATGGTAGAGCACACACCTCCACCACTGTTGAATGGACCCGGACCCCTCTGTGATCCAATCCGCACCATGAATATGTATGTACCAGCATCAGTTCCATTCATTATTCACCCCAAATTTGATGGGATATTTTTGGGCCTTATTCATCCTTTCCACCAAATTTCAGTTATATAATATAATACACCAGTTCAGTAGTTTTACATGATCTTGCTGATTGGACTCGGGATCTGCCGTAGGATCTGGATCTGCACTGCAGACCTGTACCAGAGTTCAGTGGGTTTGTCATTGGTTCACAGTTTCCTCTTTCTGCGAGTGTTTGTACAATTTGTATGGTCCTTTTGTATGTATTCTTCTGAAGGGATTCACTGAACGTCAGTGAGTTTGTCTCTGGCCCACATCCCTTGATTCAGGAAGTTTTGTTAACAACTAAGTCAGTTCTGTACTTGTGTGTCTACGATCTTATGGTGGGGCAAAATACAAATGAACACTCAAAACAAGGTGTAAAGGAAGGCAGGTTTAAACTTACAATACAAAAGACAAGACAGTTTTGACAAACAGGTCTCCTTCAGAAATTACGACAGACAAAAAAATCCAAATACAATATTCCTCTGACAGCAGTAATCATGAATATCTTCAATGTGAGTCTTTTACTAGTTTTTAGTACATGTATGTAATAAACCAACCATGAAACCAAAACAAATCTCTTCGTGGACATAAAATCTCAACGGTGGCAAACATCAAGCCCATGAACAAAGAAGGATAAAAACCATGGAGTAAACTTTTGTATTTATTTCTGTGATTGAATAATCATCTTTGCTGTTTGAGGACATAGTACTAATGCTTGTGACTGATTGTGAGTCACATTTTTTCGTTTTCTCAGAACTTTGTTATTACTCACTAGTCACTCAGCTTGTGTTAAGCTTTTAAATATGGGTCGCCACATCTGTGGCTGTGTTGGTGTGGAGGTCATCTCACAGGTTTTAATAATGAATTAGGTCAGGTTGAGTTGATCGTGCTTTTATCTGCTTCCTGTTACCTACTTCCTGTGTCGTTGTGAGCTGATGTTCTTGGAGTTCCTGAATATTTGAGTTGTTATTTTCTGTAGAGGATCAGTTACATGTCTGTCTGGTTTGTCCATGTTGATGTGGGTCACACGTATGACGGACACAGTGGTGAGTGGTGGTCTCAGTAGGACTTGGTCAGGCTGGTGCCAGTTTCTCAGCTCAGGGCTGTTGGTATCACTATCAGTGTGAAACTAAATGGAAGATAACTTCATTTGCGAATTGGTGTGACATTGCAACTAGTGCATGTCTGTTAGTGTGGGGCTGTTCTGTTCTGATGAATGTAATCTTTTCTCTTTTGTAATTGGTCAGTTTGAGGAGAACAAAAAATTCATCAGATGAATGTGTTTTTTTGTAATTAATTAGTTAATTCAGGAACAGCAAAACATTTCACAGCTTAGGTATCACGATTTACTGTTCTTTTTTAATTATCTGGACCAGACATGAAGATAATAAACAGATTATACCTCAAACCCCCCCCCCCCCCCCCCCCCCCCCCCCCCCCCCCCCCCCCCCCCCCCCCCCCAAAAAAAAATTCCTCGAATGGTTACTCAACCATACTAAATGCTCTGATTTCACTCAGGTACAGTCAGCTAGAATACTAAATACTGGAAAGAACATCAAGTTAGCCAGTCTCCACAGCATCTTATGGAGTGGACTCCCATTGTTTTGCTTCTGAACACGTCTGGAACGAATCCTGAGTTTTTCAAAAGCCTGTAGGAAGGATACAAAAGAGAGAGGGCTTGTAATTAGTATATATATGAGAGGAAATCTTAAATGAGGTAGGAAGCAGTAAACAGTAAGCTCCCTTGATGAGATAACGCTTATCACACCAAACGATTGCTGCTTTATAACATCGAATGGCACAGCACAGTGCCGACACAAAGCACACAAACAAATAGACATCTGCACCCAATACATGTACGCAGCGACAAACTGGAGAAAGAAACACGTGTTAAGTTTCATTAAAGACTGGCTGCCATTTTTTTTTCTTGAACGTAGTCCAACAGAACACAAAGACCAACAGAAACATGCATGTAACCTCAGTGTTTTTGATACTGGAGGAAATCTTAAAATGAGGCAGGGAACAGGAATGGTAGATCACAAACAAGTAGTGCAGCTCTTGCTTCGTCAGATAATCAGTGCCAATGATTCAAACTGATGATTGCTTCAGACACTAAATGGCATACCACAAATTAATGCAGTTACAATGTACACAGAACGAAACAAGGAGATATCCCCCCCCCCCCCCCACCCCCCAAAAGGATGTTCCAAGCTTGCGTGGTCGACATGCTTAATTTTCTCTGCTGCTAGAACTTTGTGTGTGCACTCATCCACTTTCAGTTTCATGCACTGCCTGTGAACATACACTGTTTACCATGAGCTTATTGGATATGCTAAACATGTTAGCAAAATAATTACATATATATATTTTGTTTGTTTGTTTTGTAATGAACTTATGTAAAGTGCAGTCTGTCTGTCTGTGTGTCCAGTGCAGTCTGCTTTTTGTTGCTGGTTAGAGCAGATCCCCAGTTTTAGGTTGATCTTCAAAGTTGGCATGATGACTCATTTGCACGCTGGGCACATCAACCAATTAGTCACTTTTTTGCTTGAAAGTGGCATTAGTCGCATTTTTTATGCAACCGTTATGGCAAATGAAGTGAGGTTGTATTCGAAGTGAGTCGAAACATGCTGACTACTGGTGTAATGTAGATTAAAAACTCGGTACTACTACTACTGTGTACTAGTGTCCTTAGAAATAGATTAGGTGGGAGAGACTGAAAATCTTTAAAATGTCCCACCTTCTTTGTAGGTTCCAGCACTTCTTTTTTTTTCCTTCAAGGGATTTGAAGCAAGTCTTCAGCCAAAGGGTGAGGGGTGCAGAAGGGGGGGTGCGCAGGGGGGAGGAGGACTTGGGAAAGGGAAAGAGAAGAAAGGGGGTGGAGGTGGATATGGGGGACAGGGGGGATAGCTAGCGTTTGTGTGTGTGTGTGTGTGTGTGTGCATGCATGCATGCGCCAGTGAAAATAACTCTTCCACACTGTCCTCACCTAAACGCAAGAATTTCTTATCTTCTCTATAGATACAGATGCAAGATCTCCTCGCAAAAACAGGTAGTTTTCAATCCACTTCAGTTGAATAAGGTTTGTGTTGCTACATCTTGTAATTTGAATTAGGCCTCACGCCTTCATCTCGGAGCAAGGAAACTCATCTATTGAACTGATGTCACTGTGTTTAGTAACTACTCTGTGATACCTCTTGTGTGGGCAGAAGGGACACACGCACGACAAGGACTCATGGAGGTCAAGTGTCAGTTAGACGAGCAGTGTCGGTGCGAAATTTTGAAGCCCCTGGAACGGCGACGTAAACGGGAACAGCGATGTCTAGCACACTCCCTGGTGGGCACACCCAACTACATAGCACCAGAGGTCCTACTACGATCAGGTTGGTGGAGGAGGAAGCCATTGTTTGTTTTTTTTCCCCTGAATTGCCGTAATGTTTAAATCCTGGACAGTGTGTGGCAGCCATGGCGGGGCCGAGTGAGGATTCCAGGAGTTCTTTCAATAGAAGCTCAATAGAAGCTGTTTTCCTGCCTTCTGGAACTGTAGAAGTTCTGCAGCTGGTCATTTCTTCTTTCTGGTCACCCTTCTTTGATTCAGTCTTTGTCAGGTTTGTGTGTGTTGTTACTAGTGTCTGTTGTTGGCCTTTGTGGTCCGTTCTCATGTCTGTATGCCAGAAAGTCTTTGTTTCTTTGTTGTTTTTTTTAAAAATCTGCTCACAGTGTGTAACATCTTTTTGTTGTGTTTATCTGGTGACCAGGTAGTGAGACTGTGCGAACTGTCCACGGTGGATGCTCGCTGAACGTTCCTCACAGTATCTGATTGTCCTTGTGGGTTTTTAAATAATGTTTGTTCGTTTGTTTGTGTACAACTCCGTGACTGCTGATGCTTATTTTCTTTTTCTTTTTTTTAGGGTCTTGTATTGCATGTGCTGAAGGTAACAGGTACTGAGGTAGTGTGATTACTATTTTTTAGCCAGTGTGAGTGGTACGGCAAAAAAAGAAGTCGGAACAGAAAATCTGTGTTTTGCTTGTTTCCAGACTGGCAAGATTGTGTTTGGTAATTTTCACAATGATCAAGAATTTCTTTGGTATTTTCCAGTTCAAGGTTATATTCGTAAAATAGATTCTGTTTGTTGTTCATCTTCCTTACAATGTGTTTGGTATAGCATGATTGAAACAAAGCAGTTGGTGGCTGTCAGGTTACTAGGTCTTTGCGGTGGAAAATATTCAAAACACAATCACTGGTATAGAAGTTCCTTTTTCAGGAAAATTCATTTGACAGGAAGTTACAAGGTATTGGGAAAAGCGACTTCCTGTTTGGCTAGGAGCCTTTTGTGCCAACGCTAAGAAAGTGTATGGGAGGGGGGGAAAAAGCACTTGACCAAAATTTTTTTTAATCTTCTAACAAATCAATGAAAACCATCAGCAGAATGACTGGAAATGGGAATGACTGGATTAACTGAACACCAATGGACTGGCGCACAATTGTGTAGGGAGCAAATTGTTGAAGTATGACATCAGCAGGAAAAGAATGATTTTTTTTTTTTCCCCTTGGTTTACCTGTTTTCTTAACTCACTCATAACATCCCCTTACTTGATTATTTTGTTTGAGTTGTCAGTTTTGTTTTCATTGAAAAAAAAATTTTCCCAATAGTAGAACCCACAAAAGGGACTCATTAGCGTTGTGTTTTTATGTTTTTTTAAAAGGGGAAATTTTTTGTTTTGTTTTTTTTGCGTTTGTGTGTTGTTGTTTTTTTACCAGTTATGTTAGAGTTATTGCAAATGAAAAGGAAGAAACGGGAGGGTGAATTGGAAAGGATGATTAATGCAGGATTTTTTAAAGGGTGATGATGATTAACTGAGGCTTATTAAGGGTGCATGATGTTAACTGCGGATTTTTAAGGGTGCATGATGATTAATGCGGACTTTTTAAGGTGCAGATGATTAACTGCGGGGACTTGTTAAAAGGGTGATGATGATTAATGCAACTTACTAGGGGTGCATGGTGATTGACTGCATGATGTGGGGCCTTAGGGCCGTGTTTCAGCTGGCTACACTCGGTCGACTGGTGGAGTGTGGGTCACCCTTATAAATGTTGGTGGGTCGCCCCTTTTATCCCAACACCCCTGCTGAGCCCCAGAACAAGGTAAGTCGACGTTATGGCGCTGTCTTTGTGTCCGGGTGTATCTTTTGTCAGGTTGTGGCGAAGCACATCTGTACGAGGGGCGCTTTTTTTCCCTTCCCCTAAATTTTGGATCCATGGCTATTTTTTTTTTTTGTTTTTTTTTCTCTTTTTTTTTTTTTTTGTTTTTTTGTGACATTGTATGCTAAGTTTATAGGTGTGTCAATAGTATTTTGTATCGTATGTTAGTCTCTTTAAAAAGATTGACAAAGGGGGAAAATTTGATCACAGCTTTGTCGTAACTTTCGATGATGGGGATAGTTTCCGAGGAAAGCAACACCCCCCCCCTCCCCCTCCCCTCCCCCCTTTTTCCATTTTAAACATTGCAAACCCCCTTTCCTTGGGGCGCCAAGCCTGTTAATTTGAAAAAAACAGTTTTAAGGGGTTTTTTTTTTTTTTTTTTTTTTTTTTTTTTTTTTTTTTGCTGTCCCAACCCCTGCGCCACCTCAGAGGCAGTGACCCCGCCCCCCTATTCCCCACACCCTTTTCCCCAGCCAAAAGTCCCCGGGCGGCCCCCCACAGCCCCGGCACCGCAATCCACAGGGGGCAGTCAATGCAAGTCGTCAAGAGGGAACCCACCGGGGAAGACACTGCACTGCTGCGAGTCACTTCGGTGGGGTTCAGTGGCGCCTGTTCTGATCTAACAACGCAGGACACCACCTACAACCCCCTATGACGCAATAATGCTTATCGCGGAGCCCGGGGTGAGTGAGCTCTCCCGGGGGGGCGCCCCCCACGCCGTCCAACGAAGCCCCCCCTGGGCTCGATACGTGACCCCGACGGAACCCAAACAAGGCCCCAGGCGTGGAGAGGGCCGAAAAATGAGGGGCACCTGGGGGAGGCTGAAAGGGGCCCCGAACTTGAGACTTTTTTTTAAAGGTTTTGATGAGGGTGGGATGTTAAGATGTGCTACGGAATTCCCTTTCGGTTGAACTAATGAAGGGCTGATCCGCTTCCTTTCTAAAATATCCCCGGGCCCCCAACCCGGGCCCCGGGGAAAAAGCACCTGCAGTGTTGTCATGAAAATTTTAGCAAACCTCAGAAACCTCCATTTAGTGGATGAAATCGATGTGGTCCGTCTTCCCCAAATGAGTTCGCAGAAAAATAAAAAATGGGGGGGAGCCCGGGCGGGCAGAAAAAAAAACCCCATGACTTCGATGGGATTCGAACCCCGACCTCCTACCCGGGGAGTCCGCGACGAAAAACCACTTCGCCACGGGGCGGGTAGTTTGAAGGTTTTCATTTGCCTTTTTTTTCTTGTTCAATCCCCAAATGTCATTCTGCAAAGTAATAGAAATTTCTGTTGCAGGTTATTAAGGGAAAAAAAACCTGTGTTTCCCCCCCGCGAACCCAAACCCCTTTCCCACCCACCAAAGCCCCTGACCCCGATTGTGCTGTGGCCCGAAGATCGCCGGGGAGTAAAGGGAAAGCGGGAAATAAAGGGTCATCTGTTTTTTTTTGAATCAATTTGAACTCTTCGCAACACGGCCCCCGTATGTCCCAACTTTCGTCATGCGCCCGACACCCCAACTTCGCCCCCTTCGCCCCCGAAAAAATTGCACAATAGCGTTTCCCGGGGAAACAAAAAGTGGAGAAACTGGGGAATGGGAAACACCCCAAAACGCTTTTTTCGAGTTTACTTTTCGGAGATTTTTCGAGCGGGGGAAACCTTGGCAGCGACGTAAAGATCCGGGTTCCATTCCCGTGTAGTCTGACACAAAATGCTGAGCTGGTTTCTTTGTGTGGCGGCCCGACTGTGACATTGTTGTTCACTGACTGTGGGTGGGAAAGCTTTTAGGAACAGTGCGAGTGGTAGTGGGTTGGCTGTGTGAGTGGTGCCAGTTGCAACCAGTTTAATAATTTGCATCAAGATGATTGGTTGTTGTGTGTTTTTTCAGGAGGAGAGAGAGAAGGGGGGGGGGAAGGATAAATGTAAGGGAGCAGAACAAACCCCGAGGGGGTGTAACTACAACCGGGTTTGGGGAAAAGGGGCCCCCCGGTTTTTTCCCCAAAAAAAACCAAAAAACCCCGGCCCCCCCCCCTTATCTCCCTTATCCTAAAAATTCCCAACAAAACTCCAACCTTTTTGGTCCA
>JAFLJL010004126.1:12500-16681 GCA_018398815.1 Conus ventricosus | reverse complement strand
TAACGTTTTGATGTTTTTTCCGAAGGAGAGGGGGGAGAAAAAAAAACATTCGGTAGTGCGCCTTTTGGTTGATTGGAAAGATTGCGTGTGCGTATGGAGTAAATGCTGTCATGGATGCACGTGTGCAAAAGTGGACAGTGTGACAGATATCAAGGGACATAACTGCTCCTAAAACAGATGTAAATTAGACTACAGGATGCAGCTCATAACAGCCTTAAAGTAGCATCCCCATGGGTTGTACCAGCCCGTATTTCATGACTGCAGAGCCCACCGGCGAAAAACACCACCCTCCAGCTGCCGAGCACACCCCACAGACCCAACCACCCTGCCCACGGACAGATAAAGACAGTGCCACTCCAGACACAGCCAAGCTTTCGCCATACGGTCTTATGTGCCCTCAAGAGAGAATCCAAAGTTGTAGTCTTTCCCACTGTCAACAGGACTTTCCCTGTGGTCAGTGGGTCTTTCCTCACCGTCACTGGACCTTTCTCCGGGGTCAGCCTAGTTAAGGCAAAGAAGAAAAAGAAACACCCGAAGGTGCTGGGGAGGACCCAGAGAAGCACTGTCTTCACCTGCCTTTAGAGCAGTCCTGTACCACCCTTGGAGGCCTGCGCTGTGTTGACGATGGGTACAGGCACGCGCAGGACACTCCATTAAGATATCAAGGGACATAACTGCTCCTGAACAGAGGTAAATTAGACTACAGGATGCAGCTCATAACAGCCTTAAAGTAGCATCCCCATGGGTGTACCAGCCCGTATTTCATGACTGCATAGACATAACATTAGATTGATGTCTTATTTCTTCTGTGGTTGTAATATTTTGAATGCTAAATGACGCATGAAATGACTGAAATAAAAATATGCGTTTCTTTTTGTGCACAGTATATTACAACTAACTTTTCCGATACGTGTGCTGTCATGGAATATTAGAGGTTACAAGGGGACCGATGATGGCTTAAAGATTAAAAACTCCTTGATAAAAGTGTTGTAGAAATCCTGTCTAAATATGACATTGTATTTTTACAAGAAACCCATCTTGATAGAGAAAAAGCCAATGAATTATCTTTACCTGGTTTTGCTGCAGGGGTTCATTATTATCGACAAATAGGGGGAAAGCCCCAAGGGCTTTGGGGAGTATCTCTGTCTACATAAAAAGAGCAATACAGGAAGTGTATAAAATTCCTACCAAGAAATAACAGCGATGTTGCATGGCTACAGATTAAAACAACATGTAAAGCGAAAAACGCAGAAAAGAGATATGTATATTTAGTTTGTGTATATGTTACAGTAAATTTATCAAATCAGGAAATTCATAAATTTCCTAAACATTTCAGTAAATTTATAAAGTTACTGTTTCATCAGGAAATTTACAAATTTCCTAAATAAATTAGGAAATTTATAAATTTCCTGAGATTTGAAGGCATTGTTTAAAATGAATTTACTGAAAACTGAAAGTACTTTCAGTAAATTTGTCAAATTTACTGCAATACTGATATGTGTTATCTTGAAAAGTGAACCCACTTCACTTACTGCATTACTGATATGTGTTATCTTGAAAAGTAAAACCCACTTCACTTACTGCAATACTGATATGTGTTATCTTGAAATCACGTATTCAGCCTTGTTCGGAAACGAGGCTCCTGTTGGGTTGACAACATCAACTTGCCACATAAAATCCTGAATAATTTAGAGGCAGAGGAAGATATTGCAAGACTGGATTTGCCTCAATCTGCCTTCACTTCAGCTGAACCTGCTACTAATCAGTTGATGCAGCCATCATCACAACTGACTCTGCTACTACGACATCAGCGGAACCTGCTACTTTATTTATCAGCTGACGCGGCCATCATCACAACTGACGGAGCCATCACCACAGCTACCTCTGCTACGACATCAGCGGAACCTGCTACTTTATCAGCTGACGCGGCCATCATCATAACTGATGCAGCAATCACCACAGCTACCTCTGCTACGACAACAGCGGAGCCTGCTACCCCTGACATAGCATTGCAGTTAAATGAAAGTGAAAGAGTTAAACATGCTCGAAAAGGGCTTCACTGGTCAACTGTGTCAAGCAGAACGAATGGTTAAAAGAGGCAGGGTGGATTTTAAATGTGGAGAAGTAGACGACAGTGTGACAGTGCCAGTGCCCATGGTCAATCGTGGCAGAGGCGATGCCAGAAACATTTTAGGTGTTATTGTAAACAGGGACTTCAAAACTGACATTTATACCATTGCAATGAAGGCCGGGGTTTTGAGGGGAGGGTATTCACGAAACCAGTTTGATCTATGCCCTCAAAGACTGCTTTCGATGACTGATGTTAATCTTGAAAAACAGGTATCTCTGCGATCAGCTGTTGTTGCAGAATCAGCATCAGGGGGTCAAGGCTACACTAAGTGCAACTGTGGGGATGGAGCGAGAAAGTGCCAAACAAACAAGTGCAAATGCTTCAAAACAAAACTCATGTGTAATTCTCGATGTCTGTGGTGTGCAAGGTTTCAGTAAATTTATAAATTTCCTGGCCTTTAAAATCAGGAAATTTATAAATTTCCTAGACATTTTAGGAAATTTGTAAATTTCCCTAAGTGAAACAGTAACTTTATAAATTTACTGAAATGTTTAGGAAATTTATAAATTTCCTGATTTGATAAATTTACTGTAACATATATATTCCACCGGAACATTCTTCCTTTGGCAAGGACTACATTACACGCATATGGGACTCATTAGAAAGTGACATTGAAGAACTAACAACAAAAGGCAATGTCCTCCTGTGTGGTGACTTTAATGCAAGGACAGGCAATCAAGCCGACTTCATCAGCATGGACAATGAGAAGAATTATTATGATTTACCTGCTGACTACCATTTTGATAACGTCATAAAAAGAGAGTCGATGGACCTCTTAACTAATAAGAACGGACGTCTGTAACATGTGTATTGAAAATCAAATGTGTGTTTTGAATGGGAGAGTGCTTGGTGATCTTGCAGGATTGTACACTTGTCGTAATTCACAGGGAAGCAGCGTAGTAGATTATTTCCTTTGCTCACAATATTTGCTTAGACATGTGTTTAAACATGAAAGTGACTGACTTGACACGACATTCTGACCACTGTATACTAGAGTTATTGATCCAACTACCCATAGAAAATGAAAATACATTACACAAAAGGCAAGCCTCTCTCACAACCCACAATGAACAACAGTTACGTAAAGACCTACTTCATAGGAATTCTACAATAAACACAGAAGAAGGATATCTAGTATTTCAGTGGAATGAAAAGTCTGCCGAAAAAAAGTAGTAGCAACCTCCAAAATGCCCAACATACCCACCATGATTCAAGAAATCAAGACCGACATTGTGACACAACTTGCAACAAATGAACATGACAGCGACATAAATACGACTATTGAACAGATAACGAATATATTTTCAACCACAACAAAGATGGCGCTTAGACAAAGATGGATAGAAAAAAAAATCTAGACGTAGAAAGAAGAAGTGGTTTGACAGAGACTGTCATTCCCAAAGAAGAGAGATAAGATCACTGCTGAACGCGGTCAACAGAAACCCCAAACAAACAACTCAGGCAAAAATACTTTTTACTATGTAAAGTATATAAACGACTTTTAAAGAAAACCAAGAAAACATACCGGAACAAACTCCTTTATTCCTAAACGAAGCCCTCCCCTCTCCACACAAGAGAGAAGTCTTACCGATAGTACCCTCCCCTCTCCACACAAGAGAGAAGTCTTACCGATAGTACCCCTCCCCTCTCCACACAAGAGAGAAGTCTTACTGATAGCACCCCTCCCCCCTCCACACAAGAGAGAAGTCTTACTGATAGCACCCCTACCTCCTCCACACAAGAGAGAAGTCTTACTGATAGCACCCCTCCCCCCTCCACACAAGAGAGAAGTCTTACTGATAGCACCCTCCCCCCTCCACACAAGAGAGAAGTCTTACTGATAGCACCCCTCCCCTCTCCACACAAGAGAGAAGTCTTACTGATAGCACCCCTCCCCCTCCACACAAGAGAGAAGTCTTACTGATAGCACCCCTCCCCCCTCCACACAAGAGAGAAGTCTTACTGATAGCACCCCTCCCCTCTCCACACAAGAGAGAAGTCTTACCGATAGTACCCCCATCCCCCCCAACCTGTCCCCACAAGACAAAAA
>JAFLJL010004126.1:0-10000 GCA_018398815.1 Conus ventricosus | reverse complement strand
CTCCCCTCCCTCTCTTTCCCCCTAACTCTATCCCCTCCCCGTCTTTCCCCTAACTCTCTTTCCTCCCTGTCTTTCCCCTAACTCTATCCCCTCCCCGTCTTTCCCCCTAACTCTCTCCCCTCCCCGTCTTTCCCCCTAACTCTATCCCCTCCCCGTCTTTCCCCCTAACTCTCTCCCCTCCCTCTCTTTCCCCCTAACTCTATCCCCTCCCCGTCTTTCCCCCTAACTCTCTCCCCTCCCCGTCTTTCCCCTAACTCTTTTCCCTCCCCGTCTTTCCCCTAACTCTTCCCCTCCCTGTCTTCCCCCCTAACTCTTTCCCCTCCCGTCTTTCCCCTAACTCTTTCCCCTCCCTGTCTTTCCACCTAACTCTATCCCCTCCCGTCTTTCCACCTAACTCTATCCCTTCCCCGTCTTTCCACCTAACTCTATCCCCCCTCCCCGTCTTTCCACCTAACTCTATCCCCTCCCGTCTTTCCCCCTAACTCTTTCCCCTCCCTGTCTTTCCCCCTAACTCTTTCCCATCCTGTCTTTCCCCCTAACTCTTTCCCCTCCCTGTCTTTCCACCTAACTCTATCCCCCCCTCCCCGTCTTTCCACCTAACTCTATCCCCTCCCCGTCTTTCCCCTAACTCTTTCCTCTCCCTGTCTTTCCCCCTAACTCTTTCCCCTCCCTGTCTTTCCCCCTAACTCTTTCCCCTCCCTGTCTTTCCCCCAAACTCTATCCCCTCCCCATCTTTCCCCTAACTCTTTCCCCTCCCTGTCTTTCCACCTACTCTTTCCCTTCCCTGTCTTTCCACCTAACTCTATCCCTCCCCCCCTTTTCCCACCTAACTCTTTCCCCTCCCTGTCTTTCCACCTAACTCTATCCCCTCACGCCTTTCCACCTAACTCTATCCTTTCCCCGTCTTTCCACCTAACTCTACCCCCCCTCCCGTCTTTCCACCTAACTCTCTCCCCCCCTGTCTTTCCCCATTTGCCAACGGTTCATTTCTGTTTCACATTACTTTGACTTCTCTTTGTCTTCCCTTTCAGTTTCCACCACTTCCATTTTGTGTAACTCATTTGAATTTCTTTCTCGTTGTTTCCTTTCTTGACGTTGTTTTCTGATTTTTCCCGTCGTTTTCATCGGTGAACACATTCCTCTGCATATTGATGCAGAGGGGACGGGAGGATAGGGCGTCAGAGAGAGAGACAGACAGACAGACAGACAGACAGACAGATAGACAGACGGACAGATAAACGCAGAGAGAGAGAGAGAGAGAGAGAGAGAGGAGAGAGAGAGAGAGAGAGAGAGAGAGAGAGTAGAGAGAGAGTGAAGGAGATAGAAACAAGGAGAGACCGTTGGACATCCGAGACAAACAGACCCACAGAAAACACAAAAACACACCCGTAGTCATGAAAGAGAGAGAGAGAGAGAGGAGAGAGAGAGAGAGAAGAGAGAGAGAGAGAGAGAGAGAGAGAGAGAGAGAAGGAGAGACGGTATTGGACAGATGAACAAAGACGTAAGCTAATCACAACAATACGATGATGACCAGGCCTGCAGAGAAGGGCCATTTACAAATGGGAGAAAATGGGGTCCTTGATTTGAAGCATTGTCCTACAGCCTGTCCTATACATTGAAGTATTGTCCTGCAGCCTGTCCATACATTGAAGTATTGTCCTACAGCCTGTCCTATACATTGAAGTATTGTCCTACAGCCTGTCCCATACATTGAAGTATTGTCCTACAGCCTGTCCCATACATTGAAGCATTGTCCTACAGCCTGTCCTATACATTGAAGTATTGTCCTGCGCCTGTCCCATACATTGAAGCATTGTCCTACAGCCTGTCCCATACATTGAAGCATTGTCCTACAGCCTGTCCTATACATTGAAGCATTGTCCTACACCCTGTCCTATACATTGAAGCATTGTCCTACAGCCTGTCCCATACATTGAAGTATTGTCCTGCAGCCTGTCCTATACATTGAAGCATTGTCCTACAGCCTGTCCCATACATTGAAGTATTGTCCTGCAGCCTGTCCCATACATTGAAGCATTGTCCTACAGCCTGTCCCATACATTGAAGCATTGTCCTACAGCCTGTCCTATACATTGAAGCATTGTCCTGCAGCCTGTCTGTGTGAAAGGCCATGATTTGAAGCATTGTCCTACAGCTTTCCCCATGCCAACAGTTGTCTGTGTGAAAGTCATCTGGTCTCTGCAGGCGACAGCCAGTCGCCAGAACACGATAGAACCCGTTTCTTTCTCTTTTTCCCCTTCTTTCTTTCTTTCTTTCTTTCTTTCCTTCTTCTTTCTGTATTTTCTTTCTGTCTTTGTTCTTTCTGTCTGTCTTTCTTTCTCTTTTTTTTTTTGATTGTTTTTTCTTTCCTCTTTTGTTTCTTTCCTTCGTTCTTTCTTCCTTTCTTTCCTTCCTTCGTTCTTTCTTCCTTTCTTTCCTTCCTTCTTCTTCTTTCTTTCTTTCCTTCCTTCTTCTTTCTTTCTTTCTTCTTCCTTCCTTCTTCTTTCTTTCTTTCTTTCGAGCTTGCTTGCGTTCTTGTATCTTTCTTTCTTCGTTCCTTTCCTTCTCTCTTTTCTTCTTTCTTTTCCCCTTCTTTCTTCCTTTCTCTCTTTCTGTTTCTTCTTTTTTTTTCTTTCTTTTTTCTGTCATTCTGTCTTTCTGTTTGACTGTCTGTCTGTCTTTCTGGTTTTTTTTTCACATCAAAGAAGTTTATGCCTTTATCCGCATTTGATGGTGGGGTCCGATGTGAACGAAGTGTGATGGAGAACGGACTGCCCGGCGCCGGACCAAAGCCGTGACCATTGTTAGATACACGTCTGAGGTCTGATCCGGGTGTTCTTTTTTCACCATCTGTAACACTGCTCCGGTGAAATTTGTCCACGTGTTCGCCCTTTTCTCCAGGAATAACCCGTGAACCTCAAAAAGATCAGGTTTATCAGGCGTGTTGCATTCTACAGACTTGTGATGTTGGGTGCAAATTTAGATTACAATCAAGATCCAGCAAGCGAAATAAACATTCATATGAGGAGGGAGCGGGGGAGGGAGCAATGTTGCCCATTTATAAACTGAGCTAGAAACAGGCAACTTTCTCCAAAATCAAAGCCTGAAACAATGAGAAATTAGCGAAGTTATAATGAGTCCTGATGTATTCGTGACAGTTTGGGAGATGTTTGCAGAGACACTGCATGGACTGGGGGCAGGCTTGTGACAGGACTGTTCCACCCTGACAGGAGATCTACGTCTGTTCGTTGCCCTTAGAGAGTGCATGCCTTTTGTTTGAGCATGGTTAGGGTTAACCGATCAAAGTGCGTTGTTTTTTGTTTGTTTTTGTTTTTCAACAGATATGTCGCCAGCAACACTTACGTTGGGTTCGATTCCAGGCTCAAAGTGCACGCTGCATATAGTGGAACGCAATGTTTATCATTTCACGCGAAAACATTAGCAAAAAGACCACCACTAAGGTCTACTAGAGAGGCGGAGGAGGGGCGCGGCAGGAAAGACCTGTGCCTCCTTCACAGAACTGACCCCGAGTCTGGAACTCTTGTCACTGGGTGAGCGTATTGGCCCCTGGCTGCTGGTTAACATCGCCAGAAAGGATAGTGACCAGGCCAGAGCTTAAAGAACCAATATAGGGAGGACAGGGCAGAGCGACAGACTGCAGGACAGACAGACGGATACACTGGCAGACAGACGGACAGACGGATACACTGGCAGACGACGGACAGACAGACGGATACACCGGAAGACGGACGGACGGACAGACGGATACACTGGCAGCGGTCGGACAGACAGACGGATACACTGGCAGACAGACGGACAGACAGACGGATTTCACTGGCAGAGGACGGACAGACAGACGGGTACACCGCAGACGGACGGACAGACAGAGGGTACACTGGCAGACGAAAGGACAGACAATCGTATACACTGGTAGACGGACGGACAGACTGACGGATAAAACTGGCAGACGGACGGACAGACAGACTGATACACTGGCAGACGGAGGGACATACAGACGGGTACGGACCAGATGGAAGATGAAAGAGTTTTCTGTCAAAAATGTCGGCAACGTTTCTTGGCCCCTTCCTTCCCCAGACCGTTGTCCTTCATGTCCAGTGTGGTCATGAGGAGTTCTCCTGGACATCACAACACACACACACACACACACACACACACACACACACACAACACACACACACACACACCCCACACACACGCTATAACTGATTCAATAAATGAAAGTACAACTGATGTTTTTTTTTAATTATGCTTTGAAAAACGTACAAATTTGTCAGAAACAAGCGTATTCTCATTATCATTTCCATAAAGTAGTTGTGTTTTTTTACATAATGGATGGTTTGTTTGTCTGTCTGCTTGTCAACCAATGTGTATGTGCGTGCGTGCGTGTGTGTGTGTGTGTGTGTGTGTGTGTGTGTGTGTGTGTGTGTGTGTGTGTGTGTGTGTGGGTGTGTGTGAGTGTGTCTGTGTGTGTGTGTATGTGTGTGTGCGCGCTCGCACGTGTGCACGCGTGCGTGCGTGTCCGTGAATGTAACAAAACTTGGTAGAAAGATGGACTGTGATTTACAGACAAAGCCATTCAAATCGGATGCTGATCCCATATCAAAAAGCGACACCATCTTCCGTTTAACCAAGTTACTCGAAAACGTCTGAACAGATTTGGATGAAGTGCGGTGGAAAGATGGAATGTGGCCCACAACGAAGCCCGTCACTGTCAATGCAGACCCGGGCGGCAGATCCAGCTCTTCGTGTGCCGGAGATTGGCGCTGTGCATGGAGCTGACTGCTCTGCAGGCTATCAGACCAATGGCTGGCTGCACAGGAACTCTGTGCTCGCTTTCACCGAAGGAAAAGTTTCGCCGGTGTGCTATTTTTTCCTGTTGTCCTGTGACATTCATATCCTGAATGTACACTGACATGGACTGGTTGATGTGCTGTTAGTTACTGGTTGCCCCCCGCGACATACCATCCCGGACACCCATCATTAACCAACCGCTGTTGGTGTACCAACCAACCAGTCCCAACAGCATATCAACCAATCCTCTCAGTGTATCAACCAGTACCAACGGCACATCAACCAATCTGTCAGTGTACGAATCAGTACAAACAGCACATCAACTAATAATCCCTGTCATTGTATCAACCAACCAGTACAAACAGCCATCAACCAATCTCTGGCAGTGTACCAACCAGCCAGTACAAACAGCGCATCAACCAACCTCTGTCAGTGTACCAACCAATCAGTATAACAGGACATCAACCAATCCAAACAGGACATCAACCAATCCCTGCAACAGTGCCAGTCAGTACAAACAGCGCATCAACCAACCTCTGTCAGTGTACCAACCAATCAGTATAAACAGGACATCAACCAATCCAACAGGACATCAACCAATCCTTGCAAACAGTGCATGAACATACCGTGTCAGTGTACCAACCAACCAGTATAAACAGCACATCAACCAATCCCAGTCAGTCTACCAACCAGTTCAAACAGCGCATCAGCCAATCCCTGTCAGTGTGCCACCCAATCAGTACAAACAGCACATCCATCAATCCCTGTCAGTGTACGAACCAGTACAAACAGCCCATCAACCGATCCCTGTCAGTGTATCAACCAACCAGCACAAACAGCGCATCAACCAATCCCTGTCAATGTACCAGCCAGTACAAACAGCACATCAACCAATCCTGTCAGTGTACCAACCCGTAAAAAGCAGCGCATCAACCATTCCTGTCAGTGTACTAACCTGTACAAACAGCACATCAACCAATCCCTGTCAGTGTACCAACCCGTAAAAAGCAGCGCATCAACCATTCCTGTCAATGTACCAGCCAGTACAAACAGCACATCAACCAATCCCTGTCAGTGGCACAACCCGTAAAAAGCAGCGCATCAACCATTCCTGTCAGTGTACTAACCTGTACAAACAGCACATCAAGCAATCCCTGTCAGTGTACCAACCAGTACAAACAGCACATCAACCATTCCTGTCAGCGTACCAACCAGTACAACAGCGCATCAGCCATTCCTGTCAGTGTGCCAACCAGTACAAACAACATATCAACCAATCCCTGTCAGAGTACCAACCAACCAGTACAAACAGCGCATCAACCAATCCCTGTCACTGCACCAACCAGTTCAAACAGCACATCAACCAATCCTGTCAGTTTACCAACCAACTTGTACAACAGCGCCGCAACTAATCCCTCTCAGTGTACCAACCAACCTGTACAAACAGCACATGAACCAATCCCTGTCAGTGTACCAACCAGTACAAACAGCACATCAACCAATCCCTGTCAGTGCGCCAACCAGTACAAAGAGCGCATGAATCAATTCCTGTCATTGTACCAACCAGTATGAACAGCATATCAACCAACCCTAGAGAGTGTACCAACCAGTGCAACCAGCCATCAACAGTCCCTGTCGGCGTAGCAACCAGTACCGACATCAACCAATCCCTGTCAGTGACTCAACCAGCTCCAAGAGAATATCAACCAATCCTTGACAGTGTACCAGCCTACCAGTACAAACAGCACAGTAACCAAACCCTATCAGTGTACCAACCTACCAGTACAAACAGCACTTCAACCAATCCCTCTCAGTGCACCAACAAACCAGCACAAACACACAGTCGCCAGAAACTGACATGGATTGGTTGATGTTCTGTTGGTACTGGTTGGTACACTGACAGGGATTGGTAGATGAGCTGTTGGTACAGGCTGGCCCCCAGCAACACACAGTCCCTAGACACCCATCATTAACCAACCGCTGTTAGTGTACCAACGAACCTGTACCAACAGCACATCAACCAATCCCTATCAGTGCGACGACCAGTACCAACAGTACATCCACCAATCCCTGTCAATGTACCAACCAATACAATACGCGCATCAACCAGTCCTGTCAGTGTACCAACCAGTAAAAAACAGCATGTCAACCAATCCTTGTCAGTGGACCAACCAGTATCGACACTAAATCGACTAATCCTTGCCAGTGTACCAGCCAGTAGAAACAGCACATCAACCAATCCTATCATTATACCAGCAAGTACAAACAGCGCATCAACCAATTCATGTCAGTGTGCCAACCAGTACAAACAGCACATCAACCATTCCCTGTCACTGTACCAACCAACCAGTACAAACAGCACATCAGCCATTCCCTGTCACTGTACCAACCAACCAGTACAAACAGCGCATCAACCAATTCCTGTCAGTGTACCAACTAACAAGTAAAAACAGCACATCAACCAATCCCTGTCAGAGTACCAACCAGTACAAACAGTGCATAAACTTATCCGTGTCAGTGTGTCAACCAACCAGTACAAAAACAGCACATCAACCAATCCAGTCAGTGTGCCAACCTGCTCAAACAGCACATCAACCAATCGCAGTCAGTGTGCCAACCTGCTCAAACAGCACATCAACCGATCCCTGTCCAGTGTACCAATCAACCAGTACAAGCAGCCCATCAACGAATCCTTGTCAGTGTACCAGCTAGTGTACCAGCTAGTACAAACAGCCAATCAACCAATCCTGTCGGTATATCAACCAGTACAAACATCCCTGTCAGTGTACCAACCAGCACAAAAAAACGACATCAACCAATTCCTGTCAGTGTATCAGCCAATAAAACAGTACATCAATCAATTCCTGTCAACCAATCCTGACAGTGTACCAACCGACCAATACAAACACTACAAATTCCTGTCAGTGTATCAGCCAATAAAACAGTACATCAAGCAATTCCTGTCAACCATCCCTGACAGTGTACCAACCGACCAATACAAACAACTACAAATTCCTGTCAGTGTATCAGCCAATAAAACAGTACATCAACCAATTCCTGTCAACCGATCCCTGTCAGTGTACCAATCAACCAGTACAAGCAGCCATCAACGAATCCTTGTCAGTGTACCAACTGTGTACCAACTAGTACAAACAGCCAGTCAAACCAATCCTGTCGGTGTATCAACCAGTAAAACAGTACATCAACCAATTCCTGTCAACCAATCCCTGACAGTGTACCAACCGACCAATACAAACACTACAAATTCCTGTCAGTGTATCAGCCAATAAAACAGTACATCAACCAATTCATGTCAACCAATCCCTGACAGTGTACCAACCGACCAGTACAAACACTACATCAACCAATTCCTGTCAGTGTATCAGCCATAGAAAAGGGACATCAACCAATTCCTGTCACTGTACCAACCAACCAGTACCAACAGCATATCAACCAGTCCCTGTCAGTGTACCAACCAGTACCACAGCACATCAACCAATTCATGTCAGTGTACCAACCAGTACAAACAGCACATCAACCAATCCTGTCAGTTTTCCCAACCAACCAGTACAAACAGCTCATCAGCCAATCCCTGTCGTGTACCAGTGCATCAAGCACTCCCTATCAGTGTACCAACCAACCTATACAAAACAGGACATCAACCAATCCCTGTCAGTGTACCTGCCAGTACAAACAGCACATCAACCAATCCCTGTCAGTGTACAAATCAACCAGTACAAACAGCACATCAACCAATCCCTGTCAGTGCAGCAACCACCCAGCACAAACACACAGTCCCCAGACACTGATGGGGATTGGTGAATGTGCTGTTTTTACTGCAAGTATCGGTTGATGTGCTGTTTGTACTGGTTGGTTGGTACACTGACAGGGATTGGTTGATGTGCTGCTTGTACTGGTTGGTTTGTACACTGACAGGGATTGGTTTGTTGTGCTGTTTGTACTGGTTGGTTGGTACACTGACAGGGATTGGTTGATGTGCTGCTTGTACTGGTTGGTTTGTACACTGACAGGATTGGTTTGATGTGCTGCTTGTACTGGTTGGTTTGTACACTGACAGGGATTGGTTTGATGTGCTGCTTGTACTGGTTGGTTTTGTACACTGACAGGGATTGGTTGATGTGCTGTTAGTACAGCTGGCCTCAGCCACACACAGTCCCAGATACCCATCATTAACCAACCGCTGTCGGTGTACCAACCAACCAGTACAAACAAGCACATCAAACCAACCCCGCGTCAGTGTACCAACCAGTACAACAGCACATCAACCAATCCTTGCCAGCGTATTAACCCACCAGTACAAACACTACATAACCAATCCTTATCAGTGTATCAACCAGTAGAAACAGGACATCAACCAATACTGTCACAATACCAACCAACCACTGGGACCAACAGCACATCAACCCAAATTCCTGTCAGTGTACCAACCAGTACCACAGCACATCACCAATCTCAGTCAGTGCAACCCCAATCAGTACAAACATTACACCAACCAATCCCTGTCAGTGTTCCAACCAACCAGTACAAACGCTCTTTAGCCAATCCCTGTCAGTGTACAACCAACCTAAAACAAACGGCAAAATCAACCAACCCTGTCATGTACCAACCAGTACTAACGGCACATCAACCAACCCCGGCAGTGTACCACCAGTACTAACGGAACATCAACCAACCCTGTCAGTGTAACCAACCAGTACTAAAAGGCACATCAACCAACCCCTGTCAGTGTCCAACCAGTACTAACGGCACATCAACCAACCCCTGTCAGTGTGCCAACCAGTTACTAACGGCACATCAACCAACCCCTGTCAGTGTGCTGCCTGGTACCAACAGGACATCAAGCAGTCCCCTGGTCAGTTGGTTGATGTGCTGTTTGAGCAGTTGCACACTGACTGCGATTGGTTGATGTGCTGTTTGACTGGTTGGTTGAAAAACACTGACAAAGGATAAGTTTATTGCGACTACAGGCGGAAATGAAACAAATTTAGAAAGAAGTTTTATTCTGCCAGAACGAAAAGGACAAAACACGACGCGTTTCGACCTCTTTGGTTTTCTTCAGGCAAGACAAACAAAATTGAGGACGGTAAGAACGATAAACAAGCAATTAATTAATCATCTCAAATTGGGCGCAACATGATTCAAAGTCAATTGCACATAATCTGAGGGG
>JAFLJL010004125.1:0-17867 GCA_018398815.1 Conus ventricosus | reverse complement strand
TTCTGCTAAAGAGAAGAGGGATGGTTGTGGCTTTATGACGTCTTCTAAAAGGAATTCAAAATTAGCTGGCAAAACTTAGACGTTGAAAAACTTAAAGTTACCGTCGTCATTCTTCACAATGGCGAGGATATTAAGGTCATAACACAAGCAACAAAATCAATATTAGTCTAAATAGAAACAATCTTAAGAACTGAATTGGATTAATCTTACGCATTTAGGCCTCATGGGGTTTTATTACACTGAACAAGTTTTGACAGAGAGTATGAAAAAAACAATAACTGGATTAGATTAAGTTCTGTTATAAAACTATGGAGCAGTTAAACTTTATGACAAAAACCCCTCATTGTTCATTGATTTGTGGACAGACTGGTTGTGGAAAAACAATATTTATCCTCAACCTGTTACAAACAGTTTATCGTTATAATTTTGATCATATTGTGATTTTCTGCCCAACACTTAAATGGAACAAAGCATATCATAATAGAAGGTTTATTATGGACAGATGATGACATATATTTAGTTGATCCTAGCAATAAACTGAGTGAGTGTTTAGAACAGTTTTATAGACTGTTTGAAGGAACGCAAACACTATTTATTATAGATGACTGTTCAGCAGAAAGAGACATAGTTAAAAAGAGAAACACTTTGTCGAAACTAGCTTTCAGCGAAGACATGCTGGGATAAGTGTGTGGATTTTATGCCAGAAATATAACTCGGTTTTAAAAGACTTTAGAGAACAGTTAAAGACTGTAGTTCTATTTCACATGAAAGACAAAGACTCATTTGAAGAATGTTTGCGCGAAAATGATGTTATTGAAAACGACCAAGAAAACATAGGATTAAACAAAAACTAAAATCTGAAAAGTTTAGTAAATTAGTATTAAAAACGGATAACCCTGCACAGTATGTTTGTTGTAGATAATCGTTATTTTTTGGTTATTGACGTCTTACTTGCCAGAGAACAGTAATATGCGCTTGCGTGTGTGTGTGTGTCTGCCCGCCTCTCTGTCTGTCTGTCTGTCTCTCTCTCTGTCTCTCTCTTCTCTGTCTGTCTGTCTGTCTGCCGGTGATTCTCTCTCTCTCTCTTCCGCCACAGGAAAAGGCGGCTTTAGGCCACTTTCGCCCAAAAATCGGTGGTTGAGCAAGGGGGGTTTTGAACAGACATTTATCTGTTCTCTCCCCTTTTCCCAGAGTTTGAACCGACCTTGTCTCCTTCAACAGGACAGAGGTTGACAAGTGCAGGGAAGACTCCTCCTAATAAATTATTCTATTGTTTTTTTGGTGTTGTGAGATTTGCGTTTGGGTTTGAATGTACATTTATTTATTGATTGTTTATCATTTTGTATTGTAGTGTTGTGTATACTGTGTATGATTTGTTTTCCCGTCTCCAGTTTCACGGGAGACAGTGACCACTAGGGTGCTGTCTGAGGACTTCTTTTTCTGTTCTTGATTTCATCTCACTGTTCCGATCCTGTATATTATTTCATTTCCTTTTCACCCCCTTTTTCAAAATCTCTACACTTCTTTACAATAAGCGCCTATCTAGTTTTCTTTCAACATTTTCATCTTTAGTAGGATTTCCGCTAGTTTGTGTTTCTTCCCCTCTTTTTAATTGTTTGTGATTCCATTTGTTTTGTAAATTTATATTCATTTCTCGTATAAGGCGATACATCTGTTTTGTAAATTCATTTGAAAGTAAGTAAGAAAGACTGACAACAAGAACATTTAAGAACTAAAACTTTATAAAGAATTTATTTTCAGAAAACTTATTGTGTTTTTTTCCTTTCTTAGAAGAAAACAGATTAGCATTGAACGTCATTTTTTTTAAATTACAAATTGATACCTGTTTTCGAGAACAAAATACTTCTGGAAAAATACATTCCTTGTGTTTCATATCTACCTTGTTTTTTTAAGGTGTTTTCTGTTTATACCGGAAATTGAATTCTTTATTTGTATATATTATAATTACGTTTTGTGAAACATATAGCACCATCATATATCGCCTTATTTTTATTCATACTTAGAGATTGTTTGTGTTTATATCTGTTGACGGTTCATAATGGGATGATTTTGATAAATATGTTCAACAAGCGGAACGCTTGGGTTTTGATGGAGAAAAACTTACTAACTATGTGCAACAATGCATAGAGAGGGCAGACAGGCTAAGAGAGAGAGAAGAAAATCAAAAGGGAAAATAGAAAGTGAAGAAAGGAAACTAGTGTTTGAAGATAAAAGACTACAGAGGGAAGCTGAAATTGAAGAAAAAAGACTACAGAGGGAACTGAAGATAAAGAACGTCAATTTAAGTTGAGGCAGTTAGAACTAGAGACTGATGCTGAAATTAAAAGATTACAGGCATCGGGAGAACCTCCACCAGTTCCACCAGTCGGTCCGCAACCGCGCCTCAACCAAAAACGGCGTATATTCCAAAGTTACCGCCTTTCGAGGAAAAAACGGATGACATCGATAGTTTTCTTTTCCGATTTGAAAGTCACGCAACGTCTTGTGGTTGGCCAAAGGAAAAGTGGACATTGTATATAGCGTCGTTGTTTAAGAGTAGCGCTTTGACACTGTACCACACACTCGCGGCGAAAGAAAATTTAACTTGGGATCAGTTGAAAGAAGAACTCCTCAAGAAATTTCAATGTTCTGCCGATCGTTTTCGCGAACGTTTCCGTTCTGTGCGCCCTGACAAAGGAGAATCGTTTCCGTCGTTTCTAATTCGTATGAGTCATTGTTTAGATCGATGGATCGATTTATCAAAAACGAACAAAACTTTTCAATCACTGCGAGATCTCCTTCTTAGAGAACAACTTTTCCAGAGCGTGAGCAAAGATCTGGCCACTTTCCTAAAAGAAAGGCAATTTGAAAGCGTTGAGGAAATGTGTCAGATGGCTGATCAGTATTGTATCGCTCACCCAGATAAGGGCGTGGCTAGGAAAGGAAAATTTTCCATCTTTGAGTCTCATGCGTCATGTACTATCCCATCGGGACAGGGAAATTACAGGAAAGGAAATCGTGGGTCATTTCTGGGTCCTCAAGGATATACTTATCCTAGGAACGGACAGGGATCTTTCTGCGGTTCGAGTGACTTTCGTCAGTACCAGTACTCACCGCCGGAAAAACCCGTTGCTCCTCAGCAAACGTTCCGAGGTCGTGGACAACGACCACTGCGTAGCCCTTTTGGGCCAGTTCGTGGACAGAACAGAAGTTCACAAAATCAGTCAGCTGCCAATCAGACAATGCGATGTTTCTTTTGTGACTGCAAGTTCCATTTGAAAAAGAATTGCCCTTTCAAACCAAATGATTCAAAATCCGCATTAGTCTCCACTGATTGTGAAGAAGGCCTTGTTTTGGCACCACATCAATCGGTTGATGGACTGATGTTAGAAAACGGAGCCATCAACGGATTGCAGGCTTCGGTTTTGCGAGACACTGGGTGCACCACCGCTGGTGTAAGAAAATCTTTCGTGCTTCAAAACCAGTATCTCAACACTGTCCAAAAGTGTAGGTCGTTTGGAGGCAAGATTGAAACGTTTCCGCTGGCGAAAATTTCGGTCGATACACCGTACTACTCCGGATTTCTTACCGCCTGTGTTATTGATAACCCAGTCTGCGACTTGATCTTGGGCAATTTGCCAGGTGTCGCTACAGTACATGGTGGTGCTGGAGGATCGTTCGTTCCTTGTCTTGTGAGTACCAGATCAGACATCATAGAGCAGGGAAAAGCTAAAAAGCTGCTAAAAGTCTCAAAACTGGATGAACTCCAGATTACCCCAGATGATCTAAAAGAAATGCAGGGAAAAGACGAGACGCTGACGACAATACTTTCTGCTGCTAAACAGACTGTCACTCATTACGGATTTTCGACATTTTTCAAGTCTTACGGCGTACGGCAAAAACCTTACGTATTTTCCACCAAAAAAAATCTGTTGCGATGGTTCGTCTGGAGCTTTTGTTTAATCGCGCGGTAACTGCATTGTGCAATCAGTGGAAGTTATAGTCTAGACGCATGCGCAAAGCATTCTACCAACACTTCCTTCACTTACGTGTGTCAAACTATAACGTTCGACAGCATGGCTTCAAAACCTCCGGCTAAAAAACCGAAGCTCTACTTCGGTCGCTACCAAACTGAGTGGGAGACAGAAAAGGAGTTTCAAAGTTAATCACAAGTTCCGAGGAGGGGAAGGAATATGCATACTGCAAAGCGGGCAGAAAATCAGTGAAAGTGTCGGCGTCAGGTCGTGTCGATGTGGTTCATCATTTCCAAAGTGAAACGCATAAGCGTTCTGTGCAAAAGTTCAAACAACACGTGCCTATTGACCAACAATTTCGACAGCAAATTAAGAAAGCGAACACCGACGAACAAATCACAGAGGCAGAACTGCTTTTTTGCAAGTTCCTTGCCGAACACAACTTGCCGTCAACAACTGCTGACCATTTCACAGATCTAGTCAGAAAGATGTTCCCGGACTCGAAAGCGGCTGCAGCTTTTGCTTGCAAACGGACCAAAGCCACTCAGATCGTGAAGAGATGCCTTTCAGTTGAGCTAACAACTCCTATTCTCAACAGCTGTAGGAATGGGCCGTTTTCATTGCTGATCGACGAAAGCAATGACAAAAACTTTGAAAAACGCCTAGTGGTGCTGGTTCGGCTCTTTGATTTGGAGTCTGGGACAAACACCAGGATACTGGACCTTCCAGTGCTTTCTGGGGGAACTGCACAGGACGTGTTTTCTGCTGTTGCTTCAGTCATTGAGTAAGTGTAATATACTGTTGTTCTCATGTTGTTATTGTTTTTTTCCTTGACTTGACTATTCATTCTTTTCGTTTCTCTCTCTCTCTCTCTCTCTCTCTCTCTCTCTCTCTCTCTCTCTCTCTCTCTCTCTCTCTCTCTCTCTCTCTTTTTTCTGAAAGTAGCAATGAACTGTTTTACCACGATCAAATCCAATATTTAGCTTAATTGTTTCATCACTGTTTGCTCTCTCTGAGCTCTCTCTCTCTCTGGGTGGGTGGGGCGGCCACCTGTGGGGGAGAGGATGGGGGGGTTTTCTCATTGTTCATATATTTCACTTGTGTGTGTGTGTGTGTGTGTGTGTGTGAGTGTGTGTGTGTGTGTGTGTGTGTGTGTGGTGTGTGTGTGTGTGTGTGTGTGTGTGTGTGTGCGCGTAATAAGAGAGAGAAGGCTGCTTACAACATAAGTAACATCTCTCTCTCTTATGAAATAGAGACAGAAGGCTGCTTACAACATATAAGTAACATTGTTTTGTTATTCAACAGAGGGCAGAATATTCCTTGGGAGAACATGGTGGGTTTCACCAGTGACAACTGCAATGTGATGATGGGCAAGCACAATTCTGTCCTGTCACGCCTGCGGGAGAAGAACCCGGACATCTTCACTTTGGGCTGCATCTGTCATCTGGCAAACCTGTGTGTAAAAGCTGCTGTCAAGGGGATGTCTGTTCCAGTAGATGACATCTTCATCGACATCTACTACTTCTTTGAGCACAGGTATGTGGAGATGATAACGGCAAAGTTCCAGATTCAAATCTAACAGTAACACATGGCTCTTTTTTTCAGTGATATAGGTGAATTACCAGTCTAGACTAAGCAGAGAGCTGTAATTAAATACAATACTGACCCTGTATGTGGATGGGTGATCACTGACTTGTGTGTTTGTCACTGTGTGTGTGTGTTGTTTTGAAGCTGATTGTATGGTTGCATTATGTGTGCTGTAATGTATTATGTGTAGTGCAGTTGTAAGTGAATAGATTTTATTTAATGTTTTATACAAGTTTTTGCACTGTATGTATGTGTGTGTGTGTGTGTGTGTGTGTGTGTGTGTGTGTGTGTGTGTGTGTGTGTGTGTGTGTGTGTGTGCAGCTCCAAGAGGAGGACAGAGTTTAAAGAGTTTCAGCTCTTCACAGAGGTGGAGGAGAGGGACATCCTCAAGCACTGCCCTACCAGGTGGCTCAGTTTGGAGAGGGTGGTAAACAGAATGCTGCAGCAGTACCCTGCCCTCCTAAGCTACTTTAGCAGCCATCCTGAGTGTGAAAGGCCAGGTAAGATGAGAAGGATACTGGCTCATCTGGAGGACCCCCTGACCAAACTGACTCTCTCCTTTCTGAAGTTCATCCTACCACTGCTCAATGACTTCAACAAGGTTTTCCAAGCTGATGAGTCCAAGGTTGGCCTGCTGATCCCAGAAATGACCAGGCTACTCAAGAAGTTGCTATGCAAGTTTGTTAAGATGCAGCTGATCAAGACCATACCACTGACTGACATTGACTTTGCCAGCCTTGAGAACCAGCTGGCTGATGATGTGATAGCTGTGGGAATGGACTGTCGTGGCATCTTGGAAGACAGCGAGATTGTTCCAGCCATTCAGCACAAATTTGTGGCTGATGTGCGCACATTCTATGTTGCATGTGTCACAAAGATGCTACAGAAATTTCCCTTTAAGTGTGACATTCTGAGCAAACTGCAGATTTTGGATGTCAGCAAGAGGGAAGATGAGGACTATTCTTCTATTGTTGCCCTGGCATCCAAGTTTGCTCCTGGTGTTGATCAGGAGAAGTTGAAGGAAGAATGGGAGGACTTTCAGCTGATGGGGAAGATGAGGTGGTGGTTTTTGACCAGGAAGGCAGAACGAAGAAATTGGATGTTGTGTGGAGACAGATATTAAATACTAAGACAGGCTTTGGAGAAGAAAGGTTTCCTTTGTTAGAGAAGGTGATGCCTGCCCTGCTCTGTCTTCCCCACAGCAATGCTGACAGTGAGAGAGTTTTCTCCATGGTGAGAAAAATCCACACTGAGGCAAGAAGCAGCTTGGCCCCTGACACTCTGCTTTTTTGCAGATAAAATTGAACTCAGACACATGTTGCCATGATTTTAAAGTCACACCTGGGATGATGGACAAAGCAAAGTGCTGTACTGATCAGTACAACAAGGAGCACAACTGACACTGTCTGGTCTTGTTGATTCATTGTGGTAAGAAGTTTCTGTCTTGCTTAGTGTAGCCGCAAGGATTTTGCTTTTCATGGAATTTAAAATTGGAGTCAAATCATTGCTGAGTTGTGGTATTGTGTTCATCAAAAGTGAGTAAACAGTTCCTAGCGTTGTATAAAATGTCACAGTGTGTTTGTATGTGTGTGTGTGTGTGTGTGTGTTACAGTGTATGCATGTTTGGCATGGTTTGTTTTTCTTAATGTTACAATTTTCTATATTCATGGGTTTCGTATGGTTTTTGGTTAAAACTTATGGTCAGACGATAAAAATCTTATGACAAGAGCCTAGAATAGCTTGACAGGTATGTCACGGACATACCAACGGACAAACCAACGTACATACTGGACTCTGACATTCTCTACAGGTGTGTACCTGGACAGGACAACAAACAAGTTGTCGTTCCAAAGCCACTTAGAGAGACAGTACTACACACGGCTCATGATGCATTGTTCGCTGGTCACTGTGGAATCAAAAGAACAATAAAGAGAGTTCTTGATTCTTTTTATTGGCCAGGTGTCACAAAGAAAGTTACAGAATACTGCCGCTCGTGTGACATCTGCCAAAAGACATCTCAGAAAGGTCGCGTCCCATGTGCACCTTTGCACAAAATGCCTCTCATTTCCGTTCCATTTCGGAAGGTGGCTATTGATCTTGTTGGGCCTTTACCACTGTCTTCTTCCGGATATCGCTATATCTTAACTTTGGTGGATACAGCGACAAGGTATCCAGAAGCGATTCCACTGAAGAAAATTGATACAGTGTCTGTCGCTGAAGCCCTACTTGCGATTTTTTCCAGAGTGGGTCTTCCAGACGAAATTCTCTCGGATTGTGGAACGCAATTCATTTCCGATCTCATGAGAGAAATTTACAGACTGTTGTCAGTCTCTTCCATTTCAACAACGCCATATCATCCCCAATCTAATGGCATGGTTGAACGTTTCAATGGAACGTTAAAGTCCATGTTGAGAAAGGTTGCAAGGCAGGAACCCCATGAATGGGATCGTTTCATACCAGCTTTGCTTTTCGCATACACGGAAATGCCGAACGAAACGCTGGGATTCTCACCATTTGAGCTTCTTTTCGGACACTCGCCAAGGGGTCCTTTGGATCTACTGATGACACAATGGACGAAAAAGACGGACATACCTGACAGTAAAACTGTTTACCAATACGTTTATGAACTGCATAATCGTTTGAAGGATGCATGTGAGCTTGCTCAACAGTCAGCTGATAGAAAAACAGATGTGTACAAGGTCTTTGCAGACAGAAAAGCAAAGGCACGTTCCTTCAGTGTAGGGGATAAAGTCCTTGTACTACTCACTGATGAACATAACAAGCTTCATGTTATGTGGAAGGGTCCTTTTCAGGTGGTCGAAAAACTTTCTGCAGTTAATTATAAGATCAAAATGGCAAACACTGAGAAGGTATTCCACGTGAACATGTTGAAGAAGTATGTTGAACGTACAAATGTTGCCATCAACCAGTCAGTTGAATGGATATGTCCTATGTCAGAAACTGATGTCAACATGACAGATATTATCAGTGATGATTTTGTACCCAATGTAACGTACAGGGACAGATCAAAGGTTGTGAAAACAGCAAATGTAGGAGTATTAACATCTACCAGTGCAGATGATGTTGTACCCCTTCCTACTCTGTCTATCAAAGGTGAAACCTATGACGATGTGGTTCTGTCGAATGATTTGTCTGCAAGTCAAACAGAACAGCTCAAAGACATTTTGAAAGACTTCCAGGATGTGTTGACAGATTCCCCAGGCACAGTGACTGGTATTGAACCCCATAGTATTCAGTTAACTACTGAAATACCAGTGCGAACCAGACCATACCCCCTTCCGTTTGCAAAAAAGAGGTTGTCAAGAGAGAAATCAAAGTAATGCTGGATTTAAAGGTCATAGAACCTTCTACATCTCCGTACAGCTCACCAGTTGTATTGGTGGACAAACCTGATGGCTCGGTGCGGTTCTGCATCGATTACAGGAAATTAAATATGATCACTGTGTTCGAGGCCGAGCCCATCCCAGACATTGAAGAACTTCTGTGTCAGCTCTCGGGGGGAAATTATTTTGTGAAAGTAGACTTGACTACAGGATACTGGCAGATTCCAATGGCTGAAGCTGATAAGGAAAAGACAGCATTTCAAACACCTTTTGGTCTTTTCCAATGGACGAAAATGCCATTCGGTTTGCAAAATGCCCCAGCTTCTTTTGCTAGAATGATGCGAGCCCTGAAACTCCATGAATGTGGTGCAGTCAGTTTTTTTGACGACATTTTGTTGGCTGCAAAGTCATGGAGTGACCTCCTTTCTAACTTACGAGCAGTTTTTTCCAGACTCAGAAGTTTTGGTTTGACTGCTAGACCATCGAAAATTCGTGCAGGTTTTCAAACTCTCGAGTTTTGGGTCACATTATTTCAGTGGGGAAAATGATGCCAGAAGGAAAGAAAGTGGAAAAGATTTTATCTTTACACAAACCCACTACAAAGAAACAGATCAGGTCACTCATCGGATTGTTGTCTTACTATAGACGATATGTACCCCACTTTGCGTCCCTGACGGCCCTTTGACTGAACTGACGAAAGGGACGAGAAACAAAAGTATTGTGTGGTCTGATGAGTGCCAGAAGGCTTTGGAGTGTGTTCAGAACACCCTCAACTCATTTCCTGTTCTTTTGTTACCCTCCCTCTCAGAAGACTTTATTTTGAGAACCGATGCCAGTTCCAAAGGAATGGGAGCGGTACTGTTGCAGGAAAAAAGTGCTTTGTTGCATCCCGTGCAATACGCCAGTAAAACGTTCTCAAAGACACAGGAGAAATACTCCACTATTGAGAGAGAGTGCTTGGCTATTGTATGGGCATGTGAGAAGTTCGCCAGGTTCTTGACTGGAAGAAAGTTTCGGTTACAGACTGACCATAGGCCATTGACGTTCTTGCAATCGTCAAAAACTAAGAACAGCAGATTATTAAGGTGGTCTTTGGCATTGCAGGAATTCCAGTTTACTATTGAACCAGTGCCTGGAACACTAAATGTCATGGCAGATTTATTGTCACGTGTATGAATATTCATGGACAAATGTAACTGTCTTCAAGGGAAAGACTATTCCTGTTTTTTGTCTTTCTTTATGATTACGGTGTGTTCACATTTGACAGGGCATTGTATGCTACTGACTGTTTAAATCAAGTGGTATTTATGCTTAATTTGCTTGTTGAAGTGACTATATGTTTTACAAGCAAAAACTACTTGATGTTGATGTATTACATATCTATTCTTTGCTTTATTCTTTCGTAAAGAATGAAAAAATCATCATGTACTATTTAAGTCTAACTTGCTTGTGAAGATAAATATATATATGTATGTGTGATGAGCAAATAACTCTTTAGAAATGTATATACACATGTTTTGATTGTGCAGTGAGACAAACCTATTGTTTTCATTAGTTCATTTTCAACAATGGAAAATATGTTTCACTTTTCAATGGACTATAACATTACATGTGGGGAAAAAACTATGTTTAAACTATGTTTATTTTGTTTACATGTCTATTGAGAAACATTTACACTTAGAAATATTATCATTTTCATGAGGGTTTTGTAACATATGATGTGAGACAAAGATCAAGGGAAAATATGTGCTTCACATCTTAATATATAAACACAATTTGTACTTTGAATTGTTAATATCCCTAATTGTTTTGTCTATGTAATTTGTGAAATGTATTTTGTGAGATGTGTTGATCAATTATGAATTTTTTTTTTTGAAAGACTGAAAGTTTGAAATATGCTATTTATGGTGTATCACGATGATTGATTCTATACGTTGATTGTTAATTTGGTGAATCATGTGTGATGGATACACATTTTGAGATTCATGGCTGAAGATGAGTTTTAAGTGAAGTTGTATATCCTTTAAAAAAAAATTTCTGGAGAAAAATTTTTCACCCCAGGATGGGGGGTGTCATGTGACGTAGCCTCACATCAAGGCATGTGACGCTCCATCACATGTAGTTAGTGATATGAATCATTTCCCCATGCCACAACTAAAAAGGAAGAATATTCATGTGGCTTGACTAGTGTAGCGGACGTCCCCAAATAATGGTGAGAAAGACTCATTAAAGAAAGAAGGGTGGTCATTGGGTGAAAGTGACCACTGAGAGATAGTTTAACAAGGGCTGGTAAGGTGCTGGTTATGTGTTTTGAACACTGAGTATGCACTCACTAGGAGGAGGGAGGAAAGAATCAGTTTTAGCCCAGTAGATGGCCTAGAGACTCGAACCTGTCAGGACGCTGGTCCTCACTGCTGACCAGTCATTACCAGGTGAGCCATAGATAGTTGGGGAAAGCTACAGGGGGAAACGTAAAGAAAAGAGAAAGAAAGAATTCATAATTAAATTGGGAAGCAGGTTACTTACATGAACCTTATTCGTGTTTCAGCCCTTCGCCCTTCACCCTTCACTTTTCACCCAGTGAGGTGGTTAAAGATGGCCATGGTGTGGGGAACACACCGGTAGTCAGCCCCAGCAATTAAAGACTCCAGGGAGAGGAGTTGGAACTCATCACCTCTCCAGTGACAGGATAAGTCGAGGGAGAGGAGTCGGAACTGGTATCATCCAGTGACGGGAGAAATCAAGGGGGCGATACGATGTCTGAGAGAGACAGGGAATCATGACAGTATGGAGTCTTATATCTGATGCAGGAATGGCATCAATGATTACAGGAGGTATTTATTCTCCTGGTCTGGATTTTGGGCTAATGTAATGTGAAGGCCATGACTTTATAGAATCTTGAATGAATTGGTTTATCTCTCAGTGTAAAGAGAGATACATGTATACAATCTGTTTATAACTTGTTTGATGTGATTTAGTAAAGTGTTTTTCCCTGAAGGAGAGGGGGAGAAGAAAAAACATTCGGTAGTGCGCCTTTTGGTTGATTGGAAAGATTGCGTGTGCGTATGGAGTAAATGCTGTCATGAATGCGTGTGTGCAAAGGTGACAGTGTGACACTCTCTCTCTCTCTCTCTCTCTCTCTCTCTCTCTCTCTCTCTCTCTCTCTCTTGAACGATAACAGAGGAATCCTAGTCATTAGTCAGCTGCAGTGATGATTTATTAACATCCGACAATTACCTGAGTAAGATCCCCAACATCCCCAAATGTTTCAGAGTAGCATCCCCAAACACCCGTGACCACAAATACCGTCGTGTGATAGTTCTATGGCCTTCACAACACAAAACCGTTGTGTGATAGTTCTATGACCTTCACAACACAAAACCGTCGTGTGATAGTTCTATGACCTTCACAACACAAAACCGTTGTGTGATAGTTCTATGACCTTCACAACACAAAACCGTTGTGTGATAGTTCTATGACCTTCACAACACAAAACCGTTGTGTGATAGTGGTCTCAAAACTCAGAGGAGGTGGTGCAGCATATAATTATGATGGGCTGTTCGGTACGCAGTGACACCTCCGTGATGAAACTGAAATGAAGAGAGGAAAGGAGGAGGCGGCAGAGGGATGGGGCCGATAGGGAAAGGGGAGGGAGTGCGAGCAAATACAGGACTATAGTATGGTGGGCGTAGTGCAGCTGTGTGTGTGTGTGTGTGTGTGTGTGTGTGTGTGTGTATGGGTGTGCATGGGTGCGTGCGTGTGTGTGTGTGTGTGTGTGTGTGTGTGTGTGTGTGTGTGTGTGTGTGTGCAAGTGTGCGTGTGTGTGTGTGTTGTTGTTGCTGCTGTTGTTAGTCTGTTTAACGTCTGTTCACTAAAAGTGATGTTAGGCGGTATGAAAGGATGGGGGAGAAGGGAAGGGATAGGGGGAGTGGGAAGGAGTTGACTGCATGTAAAATGATATGAACGCACGTGTGTGTGTTTGTGTGTGTGTGTCGGTATTTGCATGAGTGTGTACATAATCACACGCATGTGCTGAGCCTGTGTCGTGGCTTGTGACGTCGTGGCATTATACCCAAGTGTGGATAACTCAATGGGAATACCTGCTGTTGACATTCTTTTGAGAAAGTATAGGTGTAACTTAGAAACATCAAGGGTAGCTATGATAGAAGCTCTGAAGATTGTATTAGAAAATAATGCCTGCTCATACACAGTTGACACCAACAGAACAACTTTGATAGACCTGATAAAAGAACAGCAATGGGCCCATGTGACGAGATGGAGTATGTGTACAGGTGGGTCCTCGAGGGGAAGGACCGGGGATAATTTCTCAATGGGAATTATCTTACCATTTCACCTACACCCTCTCTCTTACTAGTGGTGGAAGGAGCAACTTTACGGTACTAGTCATCAAAGAAATTTTTATTTAATTCCGGGACTGGGTAAAATACGGGACAGTGGCTCTGAGATAGTTTTCCTTAGGCTTGTACTCTTATAAGTACTTGTAGCTCCGAGAGACAGAGTTGAAGAGAGAAGTTCAAACATTCAACATTTGATTGAACACAGAGAACTGACACAAGTTAAATGCACTTTCACACATCAACTTTTATTGTTTACACATTGGTAAGTATTGGCATGTCAACTCTGAATAGGCTAGGGTTTACTTCTCATTGGACTACCACAATGAGGGGTCCTCCCTCACTCCTACTTTGCTCCCTTGCACTCAGTGCAGCAAGTTTAGGTTGGCATATCGGGGTTCTGTCCAAGTTACACTGAATGTATATAGTTATTATACATCCACTTCGCTTGCAAATCACCCAGTGTTGTAGCCAAAGTGGTACTCATAGACAGGTTCTCCCTATGTCATCATAAAGTGAGGGCAAGGGTCTGATTTGAGTCCAGGTGGTAAGCTAACTTAGCTTTGCTTCGGAGAGGGTAGTTGATCTCTCCTGTGGTTGGTGACTGCCCCGCTGGTGTAGATTGGAGGTCTGGTATCGCCCTGGTGTTGGGCGAAGTCCCCGCATCTGGTACCGCCGCAATGTGTAGTGTGACTAGGATAGGGTGACCAGGATAGCCTGACCAGGATCCCAGTTCTGCGATAAAGAGAACTTGGTCTGTAGGTGAGAATCTGATGGGTGGTTTGTCGAGTGCTCACATTTACCCTGGTTTACTTTCAGCACAGGTGTGAGACTCAGCCAGCAAAGTATTCTCTATGGTAGAGTTTCTGCTATAACTATTAATCTCCACTTTTGTTTAAAGACTAAGTTTAGCTTACAAAGGGTAGGAGACAGTAATATAATGTTACATAGTTTCAGTCAAACAACTCTTCTATGTTTCTTATGAATTAAATCACACTGACTTGGGCTACTCTTGAGTCCAAGTACACATGTGGTGTAGACTTAAAGTCATACACTATAAATCATTCCAACAATCACCAGTATTTATAAATCAGGTAGCAGTTCTTAATCTAGCACAGGCATACTGTTTTCCTGACCAAAAATTAATCATTCAATTATTATCTTAACAGACAGAATTGCCTACTGGCAAAAGTCAGGGTAAACACAAAGAACAATGGTCAGATAGTTAACAAAGAATCATAACCACTGGGAGAGAGCTTTTGCCATATGATGGCAAGCAAACTCCTACACATAATAATCATTCATCAGTTTGATACATGTTGCTAAGCATTTGTACAAATTTACAATGTTAATGCACACAGCATACATAAAATCAATACATAGATTCGAAAAGGTAAAACAGAGTTCCAACTCTCTTTTCCTGGGAATGAACAGTGAATGACTGTAGATCAACGAGGGTACTGAGGTTTTCTCACGCCTTCTCTAGTTGTCTCTTTGTCTTCCTCCGGTCTGGTCTACAGGCAGTCTTGAGGGGTCAGTAAAGGTGCCCCTGTGCGGCTAGTATATATGTATTCTAACTCCGGAATTCGATTTTGACAACCTGTCACTCAACCATCAGGGGTGAGAGGGGGAGGGATCTAGTTTATCACTAGTCGCCTCGGGAACCGTTTGAACCTAATCGGCCCGGCTCACGAACATCCACGGCCAGTTTAATTTATGCGTCCGTCTAGATGGTAGAAAGAAACTCGTGGAGAGCGTGGCAGCAGAGAGTCCTCAGAAGAGAAGCCCCCTTCAAGCAAGTGTTTCGGCCCTTATCTCCTGACACTCTAGGGGGGTTGGGCCACACCCGGTTCATGACTCCGGGTTGTCCCTCTGCTGCCCTTTTTTTTTTCCCCATCTTGGGACGAGCCATGGCTGGGATTCGAACCATGACCCTTGGACATGCTCATTTTCTACTTAATGACTCGCGCTTTAACCACTGAGCCACAGGGACACCTGATATTTGTAGGGAAATTAAGCCTTATGAAGTTCCCTTTTGTTCCTCCTTGACCAGATCCAGCTTGAACACCTCTCTGCCGCTTCTGCCATTGCTTTCAGGGCTCTGGTTTTTTCCCTTTCCCTGCAACTGAGAGCTGTTTCATGAGGCTGTATGCAGACGTTCCTACAAATCCCTAGCTCCAATTTCTGCAGTGAGGACTTTGACCTGATAGCCTTCTCCTCAGGCTGTTTGCCAGATCAGCATACGTTTCAGTCTTGTAGATTTGAGCTGCCTCCATTCTGTTCTCATATGGCACCGTGAGCTCGATCATGATCAGCTGCTTGGTTGACTGAGAGTGGACTACTATGTCTGGTCTCATGCCACTCTTGCTGATGATCTCTGGGTGACTCTTCCATTCTGGGAGGTCTGCAGTGCACTCCCAGTCATCTGCCCCATCCAGCAGACTCTGCCTGCATGTTTCGAGTGGCACTGTTGTTCTTGGCCATGATTTGCTGCCTCCTGCCGTGAAGAATGTTGCGGGTGCTTTTGGAGTCCTGATTCTCCCTTTTGTGGTGTTGGTACTAGCCCAGACTACTTGTACAATCTCTTTGAGCACTTGGTTGTGCCTCCATGTGTACCTTCCTTGAGCCAGGGCTACTTTACATGAGCTTAGAACATGCTCCACTGTTTGTTTTTCATGGCAGAGGGGGCATGCAGGATCGTCTGTTTCCCCCACTTCACCAGGTTTGCATTTGAGGGCAGAAGGTCATATGCAGATCTGAGAATGAAGCTGATCCTGAGAGGGGCCATGTGCCAAATGTCATTCCAAGTTAGACTTCTTGGGTGCATTCTCCCACGTTGTCCATTGCCCTTGCTGGCTCTGCTGGACTGCTTTTTGGAGTCTTTTTTGGTCTTCTTCTTTCTCATCTCCTGAATCATCATGTCTCTTTTGGCTTTTCCTTTGGCCTTTGACCACCATTCAGTTTGGTCACCCCCAGTCCTTGTCTGTTGGTCTGTGTGTGTCCTGTTATTTCTCTGATCTTGAGACTTTTCTTTTGCAGAATCCATCGCCTCTTGAACTTTCCATTTTCTGCCTGTCTTCAGCTGGGGCTTGATTGCTTCTACCACCTTGTCTCCTGAGTCCTCCAGCATGCTTTGAAGTCTGATCTTCCCTGCTTTGTATTCCTCCAGGATGGATTTCAGTGGTAGTTTGAGCTTTGCTTGGCGACAGTACAGCGCGATGTCAGTCAGACAGGGTGGGACACCAAGCCATTTCCTTGTGAACTTGTTGATTTTGGCTTCCATTGCCTCCACTGTGCTGGTGCAGATGTCGTATATCATCAGAGGCCATAGGAGCTTTGGTATCAGCATGAACTGCAGACACCAGACCTTGTATTTGCCAGGGAGCCCACACTGGTCAATGGTCTCCAAGCCTTCTTCCGCCATCTGCTTGGTTTCTTTTGCTCTTTGTGTGTCTTTCAGCGTATCATCATACCATCTTCCAAGGCTCTTCACTGGTTCTTCTGTGACTGTTGGAATGGCCTGGTTGGCAACACTGAAGACCACAGATTCGGCCACTTTTCCTTTCCTCAGTGAGAGACTCCGTGATTTCTTTGGCTTGAACTTCATTCTGGATGAGGCAACTATGTCGTCCAGCTTTTCCAGCACATGACGTGTCTCGTCTTCTCTGGATGAAATCACTGTAGTGTCATCCATGAAGGCCTTGAGAGGAGGCATCTTGTATCCATCGCCAAGGTCTGTTTGTCTCGCGTTGTTTGTTGCTGCTTTCAAGATGAGTTCCATTCCGCCAACACGAACAGTATCGGGGAATTGCACAGCCCATTGCAATGCCCACTTCCAAGTTGATCCAATCAGTTGTGTACTCCTTGGTAGAGAACCGCATTGAGAAGCCATTGAAGTACTTCTTGAGCATGTCGCGGATGTTCTTTGGCACATGGTACATCTCAAGAGCCAACTGTATCATCTCATGGGGCACAGATCCATATGCGTTTGCCAGATCAAGCCACACTACGTCCAGGTCTCTCTTTTCTGTTTTTGCTTTTTGGATTGCGTCCCAGATCATTGTGGCGTGTTCTACACAGCCAGCCACGCCTGGGATGCCACCTTTCTGGACTGACAAATCCAAGTACTTGTTTTCCATCAGGTACTTGGTCAGCCTTGCTGCCATGACAGAGAAGAAGATTTTCCTTCGACGTTCAGTAGTGATATTGGCCTGAACTGGCTGATGTCACTTGAGTTTTGCTCTTTGGGATGTACACACCATCTGCCGTCATCCACTGGCCGCTGATCTTCTGGTTTCTCCAAGCGATCGCAGCACCTGTGAGCCACTCCAGCACCTTGGACATTCTTGTAAAGCTGGTAAGGTATTCCGTTGGCCTGGTGATGATTTGGCTCTGGCTTTGTCGACCACTTTCTTGATTTCCGCCATGTTGGAGGCTTGCCATTGAACTGTTCCTCAGGGTTGGTTGGCCACACCAGACCTGAATGTCGGTGGGCTTGCTCTGGAGTCAAGTATGTTCTCGATGCTGCTCAATCAACTCCATTGGCTGCTAATTGCACTAGCTAGAGTCGCTGCAGTATTCTGGTCTTTCGCTCCAAAGTCAGCTGG
>JAFLJL010004124.1:2500-18173 GCA_018398815.1 Conus ventricosus | reverse complement strand
CCGGTAGTCGACGGCTGCCGCGGTTTCTCCGACGGACACGTTGGGTCTCTGCGCGGTCGGCGTCTGACGGTCCGTAGATGGCGGCGTGCCATCGGTGACGACGGAAGGAGAGCGACCTCGCCGGTTCTCTCCAGCCCGGAGCGAGGGCCCTAGGTGCGTGGGACAGGAGGCTCCCTCCCCTTGGGCCTCAGAGAGAGTAACGCCTGGTTCATCTCGCGAAGGACGCGCCCGTCCCATCGGGTCGTGGTCCGGCACGTGGTAACGAGTGGGCGAGTAACTATGACTGTCTTAAGTCTGTTGCAAAGAGAGTTCATAGTAATAAGGTGACCATGCGCAATACATGATCTCACATGCTCAATAGACCCTTTCTACACAATCTCCGTGTTGCAGGAGAGAGCGAGATCACTAGCCTCTGATCACCTGGGGGGAGAGGACACCTTAAACCCTTGGAAGATGATGCCGAGAATTGGTTAATGCCATACAAGGTGCCTCGAACCCAAGCAACCTTGATGCCGCCTCCTCGTGGATTCTTCTGGTTTCGCTAAGAGCGTCAAGGTGGCGAAACGGACGCCCATTCCGTTATAATGGGTATCGTACCTGAGGATCCACCCCCGGGTGGGTACCATGATAGCCCTACACGAAGTTCCAGTAGGCGGTAGTCGGGATACGCTACAAGCCGCTGGGCTAAACTGGTGGTAGTGGAGACAATGATCCTCAAAAAGTCAAAACCATGGAAAAAGTTATATGCAAATTTCATTGGGCTGGTAACCCGGTAAACTACTTGTCAGCATTGTCCAACAGATTAAACCCTGTTGGACAGCCCCAGGGTGCTGATATCGGTGCATGGGGGAGTAATGGCGCGTTGATCCCATGTACCACGGATGGGGTGTGCCAGGAGGAGGGAGCCGATACGTCGGAGACAGGAAAATCCTACGTGCCACCTTCATTCAGCTACTCGGTACGCGGAGGCTGGAAGGATGGCCTAGGTAGACAGATGGGGACCGAGGTTTTCACTGGACCTCATTTTGAGGACCCAGCTGAGGACAATGACAGAAATGACAGATATGTCTGGGAGCAGACAGATGAGACAGATGAAACCGAAGAGGCGGGATATGCGATCCTGATCCCGTCACAATGGACCTGTGAACTGTGCAATTTCCAATTCAGGTCCATTGGAGAACTTACGAAACACCTGGCTGAGAGACACAAGGACATCGTAGTCCTATTCCGATGCAGGAAATGTGGTAAAACCGGGAGCCAACATGGTATCTCATGCCATGCGGCAAAATGCAAAGGTTTTACGGCCCAACCGCAAGCAAACACTCACCCGTACGAGTGTACAGAATGCAAGCTGCGGTTTAAGACCCAAATGGGCCTGTCTCAGCATGACAGACACAAAACACCCCAACGCGCTAACGAAGCCAGACTGAGAGCGCAAGAGAAGGAGAAAGAAAGGAAGCGTGAGAAAAGGAAGGAACCTAAAAGGACAGGTGGGCACATCTGGACCGAGAAAGAGACGAAGCTCATGGCAAGAGCTTACCTGACTCTAGGAGCTGAGGCTACTAGAGTCAAAATATGTGAATACCTTGGGGCCAAAGGTATTCAAGTGACACCAAGCCAGGTTGCGTCGCGGCTACGCACGAAGGCTTACAAAAAGATGTTCGAAACCCTCTCGGAGAGAGCAAACGGTTCTAGGGCAGATGATGCCTCACAATCACCCCTAGACACCGATGAAGAGGTGATATGCGATTCAACTGTTCAAGCGTCAGAACAGTACGACCCATCGGACCTGACTGACCCGCTGGTCAAACAAGCGTTTGAGCAGCTTAAAGCCACAGAAGGCGGGGAATGGGCAGAAGACAATACAGCCTCTCTGCTTGCACAGATAGCAGAGAGATGTATAAACGGACACACGAGACTGGCACCGAGAGAAAAACCCCAAACCAATGGGAAAATTCCTCGGAATGCAAGGAACAAGAAGGCCTGCAAGGCCAACAAGAGAAAGGCAGAGAGCTACCGGAGGATCCAAACAAAATGGCAGTCCAATAGGAAGGGCGCCATCCAAGAGATTCTGGACCTCAAAGAAGATGCCAAATGCCATATCCCGGTGGAGGAGGTTGACGAGGTCTACAGAAATCGATTCGAACAGCAGTCGAAGGAAGTAGACCTCAACAGCTTCCCTCCCCCGGAAAAGACCCTGACACAGGAACAGGCCACACAGCTGTGTGCGCCCATCACCAAGAAAGAGGTGAAGGAGGCTCTCGCCTCCACAAAAGCCGACACAGCTTCGGGCCCGGATGGCATAGAAGCTAAAATGGTGAAGGCAAAGTGTGCTGATGGTACACTCCTCAGTATACTATTCAATACCTGGTTCATCCAGGGAAAAGTACCAGAAAGCCTGAAAGTAGCCAGGTCGATTCTCCTTCCGAAGGGGAAAAACGACCTGGAAGACATCGGGAACTGGCGACCCCTCACGATAGGAAGCATCCTATCAAGACTGTACACCAAAATCCTGGCCAAGCGTTTGACCAGGGTAGTCCCACTAAACCCCATGCAAAGGGGTTTCATTCCGTCTCCTGGATGTACGGAAAACACACTCCTTCTGCGGAAGGCGATCCAGTTGGCGAAGCAAACAAAAGGATGCATGGCTGTGGCATTCCTTGACCTGTCAAAAGCATTTGACACGGTGTCCCACAATCTGGTTTTCGAAGGGCTCAAACGTTTCAAAGTTCCAGACGCTTTGATTAACGTGATCAAAGATCTGTACGACGGATCGACAACCAGTTTCAAGGTGACGGGGGGCACCACAGACCCAATCCGCATAGGAAGTGGGGTCAAGCAAGGCGACTCCCTGTCCCCAATACTCTTTGACGTCGCGCTGGACCCACTGTTCTGCCACCTTCAGAAAAAGGGGAAACCTTGGAAGGCAAATAAGGTGAACCTGGTAGCAATGGGATATGCGGACGACACGGCAGTGTTATCCGACAGTGAGAAAGGACTCGAGAGGAACCTGAAGTTAGTCTCGGACTTCTGCAAGGAAGCGGGACTTAAGCTCAATGTGAGGAAGAGCTTTGCGTTTGTTCTAAAAGGGAACGGGAAGACTTGGACAGTGAACGATGGCCCACCGATCACTGTCGATGGGGATCCTATCCCCTGGGTGGAACCAGAAGATACCACCAAATACCTGGGCAAGCACTTTGGCCCATGGTATGGTATCAAACAACCGAAGCTACTGGAGCAGGTTAAAACATGGGGTGTGCGAGTTCAAAAGGCCCCATTAAAACCTGCTCAAAAGCTTTTCATATGGAGGAGTACAATCCTGCCAAGACTCATCGCCTCTATTGCGAACACAGAGGCGCACCCCTCGAGTACGCTTAGAGGGCTAGATGAGGCTTGCAGGAAGCCCATCAAAGAACTGCTCAAGCTTCCAGAGCATGTGACCAACCACCTCTTATATACCCCCATGCGGAATGGTGGGTTAGGAATTCCACACCTGGAGAGTGTGATTCCAAGACTCGATAGGAAGGCACAGAACGCGCTGGCCCTATCAAAAGACCCTTATATGGAGAGACTGGCGGGGGCGCTTGGGTTTGAGGCAACCACAATCCCCCCAAATAACATTACGGAACACCTTCACCAATGGCAGGAGAAGCCAACACAAGGTAAAGGTGTTGAGACCTGGGCTAAAGAGCCAGCAGCCAACTGCTGGCTAAGCCAGACCGTATACCGAAGCGGAGAGTTTCTGGCAGCTCTTCGAGTGAGAACAAACACGTACCCCACGAGAGAGTACGTAGCGAGAATGGGTAAGAACCAAGGCACGGCTGAGTGCCGAAAATGCCGGACCGCAGTGGAAACACTCGGACACATTTCAGGAGCGTGCAGGGCATTGGCATCAGCCCGTATTAAAAGACATAATTCGATATGTCAAATACTGGCACGAAAGGGGGCGGCTGCGGGCTGGGAAGTTCACTGGGAGCCCTATTTCCGAGCAAATGGAAGTCTGCTGAAGCCGGACATGATATTTGTGAAGGACAATAGAGCAGTACTGGTAGATCCCACCATAGTCTACGACGACTGTGTGGAAAGCTTGCAGCTTGCCAAGAGGAAGAAAGAGGTCAAGTATGAACCTCTAAGAGAGCAGATACGGGAAGGATACCTAGTTGGGGTGCAAGACCCAAAGGTATCCATCTATGGACTCCCCATTGGCGCGAGAGGGGGATGGCTGAAGTCCAACCATCAAGTGTTGGCAAACCTTGGAGTGAGACCGAAAACCACATGCAAAGCCCTGACCCTGCGAGCATTAGGGGGGACGCTGAGGATGCTACGCATTTTCACGAACCAATGAACAGGGTAAGGGAATGAGATAAACACCGATTGTGACGAAAGACCGAACGATGGGGCAGCAGAAAATATATACTCTAACTGCTGCCCTGCCAAGCGAGAATGTGCGGGAAGAGAGGACACTGGATGGACAGCGTGGCGGCAGAAATTATAGACTCTAATCTGCCGCCTCGCAAACACCGACTGAGACGAAAGACCGGATATACGGTGGGGCAGCATTGGACTCCCCATTGGTACGTGAGAGGGGGATGGCTAAAGTCCAACTGCTGCCCTACCTGTGCGGGGAGAGGAGACACAGGATCGACAGCGAGGTGGCAGAATTTACACACTCTATCTGCCCTCCCAGATAGCCACAGAGTCCCAGGCACTGGTCCGTCGGACACAAAGGGATTGCACGCTTTCTCGCGCCTAACGACTTCAAGGCGACACCAGGCTATGGCACCCTCGACTACAGGTGGATTGCTAATCCTGCGGACACGATGACGAAAACGTCGAGCACGAAAAACGAGAAAAAAAAAGGACGAGTTGCGGAAAACACACTAGCTTTCTATCGGGGCCTTAACTGACTCTCTCAAGGTAGACGACCTTAAGGCTGAAGATGCGCAGCGCAAAACCGTACTAGCTTAAGGCTGAAGATGCTTAAGGCTGAAGATGCAGAAAGAAAGAAAAAAAAAAAAAAAAAAAAAAAAAAAAGGGCGGGCGGGAAAAACGGGGGGAGTACAAAGACCCCTCAAGGTAGTCAAAAACCCCACCTGACTCCTCAAAGAAACGACCAAAGGCTGAAGAGCGCAGCGCAAAACCGTACAGCTTAAGGCTGAAGATGTTTTAAGGCTGAAGATGTGTACCTGACCTAAGCCCATGAAATATGTTCATGTCAGGGGGGGCCCTGATAAACACAAAAGAAGAAAAAGAACAAGAAGGAAAAGGGAGAAAGGGGGAAAAAAAATTTCCCAAACCACTTGCCACCCCTTGTACACAAGCCCTTTTCCCCCTTTTTTGACTGAAAATCTTAAGGCTGAAAAAGGCAGAAAGAAAAAAAAAAAAAAAAAAAAAAAGGGGCAGGGGGGAAAAACGGCGGGGTACTATGATCTCCCCAAGGGGTAGCGCCCCTTAACTGACTCCCCAAAAAGGTAAACGACCTTAAGGCTGAAGATGCGCAGCGCAAAACCGTACAATTTAAAGGGCCCTGAAGAGCTTAAGGCTAAAGTTTGCGGGAAAAAAAGAAAAAAAAAAAAAAAAAAAAAAAAAAAAAGGCAGGGGGAAAACGGCGGGGGGAGCTATATTTCTCTCGGGTATCACCTTAACGACCTCCTAAAGGTAGAACGTTTAAGGGCTGAAGATGCCCAGCGCAAAACCGCCCAAAGTTTAAGGGCTAAAGGGATGCTTAAGGCTGAAAAAGTGAAACCTGACGAAAAAACCCATGTAAATGTTTCATGTCAGGGCGGTGCGATCATCACAAAAATGAAAAAAGAAAAACAAGAAGGAAAGGGAAAGGGGGGGAAAAAAAAATTCCCCACCCTTGCTCACCACTTGTACAAAATTTCTCTTGCCGATGACTTAAGGCGAAGATGCTACTCACTAAAGGGAAAAATGCCAAAAAGAAAAAAAAAAAAAAAAAAAAATCGTGCCCCTCGGGGGAACTAAAAGTGACTGTAGTCATCCCAGACTTATTGCGAGGCGCCAGACGGGAAAAGGGGGGGGGAAACCGCCGAAAAATTTTTCCAGCGGAACTTGTTTACAGCACAGCCTCATGAGCTTCCGAAAGCGATTTTGGAAGTTGTTTAAAGGGTGGGGGAACGGGCGGCGAGCTAAAACGGGGAAAGGGCTCGCCCGGCGCCCCGCCCCGGCGCCCCCGCCCGTCCCCCTTTAAACACGTATTGGGGGTTTGGGCCCATTATAGCGAGCGCTGGGCGTGCGAGGTCTGAGTGGGTGCTGGCGGAAAAGGGTTGCGCGATCCCCCATTTCCGCTGCAGCGCTTCCCGCTTGCGCCGAGTCCCCGGGTTGTGAGTTCGAACGGTTTCCGGGGTTTTTTTCCCCCGACGGACAGGGGGGTTCCCTGCGGGGGCCCGCGTCTGAACGTCCGAGATGGGGGGCGTGCCATCGGTGGACGGGGAAGGAGAGCGCCCCTCGCCGGTTCCCCCCTCCAGCCCGGAGCGGGGGCCCCCTAGGGGGCGTGGGAAACGGGGAGGCTCCCCCCCTTTGGGGCCTCAAAGAGAGTAACCCCTTTGGTTAAACTCGCGAAGGCGCGCCCGGGCCCATCGGGTTTTTTGGGCCGGGGCACGGGGTAAACGACGGGCGAGGGTTGGGGCACGGCCCCCGGTCCCCTCCCCCTAAAACCGGGCCCTCCCCGGGATGCACGGAAACGGAAACCGGCGCGCAACTGCTGTCAACGTCCCTTTCCCCGGGGCTGGCGCCCGGTGGGCCCGAAAAAGGATTCTCGTTTTGCGTTTGGGCCCCTTGAATCTTTTTGTCCGCCGCCACCGCGCCTGGGTTTGAAGACCAAACTCCGGCGCTTTTTTGCCCCGGGCCCTCGCAAAACGCGGATCGCCCAGGGATTTCATCATCTTTAGAGGGGCCCCCACCGGCAAGCCTGCTTTCGCCGCGTCCCGGGCTCTTCTGTCCTTCAAGGATCGGGAGGAGGAGGACACCCCAAAACACGGGTTGCTTTCCGGGTTTGATCCTGCCAGTAGTCAATTTTGTCTAAAAGTTTAAACCCTTTTCCTTCCCAAGTTCACACCCTGGGAAACGGTGAAAACCGCGAAGGGCCCCTTTAAAATCAGTCGGGGTTCCTTAGATCCCCCAAATCTACTTTTGGATAACTGTGGAATTCTAGAGCAAACTTGCCGACCAGCTCCGACCCCCCCGGGGAAAGAGCGCTTTATTATTCCCAAAACCAGTGGGGTCTGCCCGCCCTTTTGGTGCTCTGGATTAACTTTTTGCCGATCGCATGGCCCCGACCCGGGCGAGGGGCACCCTTTAAAAAATGTTGCCCATCAAAAGACGATGGTACGTGTTTCTGCCTACCATTTAGCAACGGGTAGCGGGGAATCAGGGTTTGATTTCCGGGGAGGGAGCATGAGAAAAGGGTACCACACCAAGGAAGGCAGCAGGGGCGCAACTTACCCACTCCTGGCACGGGGGGGTAGTGACGAAAAAAAACCCAAAACGGAACCTTTTGAGGCTCCGGAATTGGGAAGGGGTTTCACTTTTTAAAACCCTTTTTAAAGAGGATTTTATTGGAGGGCAAAATCTGGGCCAGCACCCCGGGAATTTAGCTCCAAAACGAAAACTAAAGTTGTTTTCGATTAAAAACCGTAGTTGGGTTTTCAGGCAAAGGGCCACGGTCCGCCCGGGGCGGTCACTGTGGGGGGTATTTATTCCCATTCCCCACGCTTTTCCCCGGTGTTCCCGCCCCTGGGGGCTCTTCATTGAGCGTTTTTTGGGGGGCCGGGAAAGTTTAAAATTTTAAGAAATTAGAGTGCCAAAAACAGGGAGGCGCCAATAATGGGTGCATGGAATAATGGAATAGGGCCTCGGGTTTTTATTTTTCTGGTTTTTTGGAAAACGAGGGAATATTAAGGGGGCCCGCCGGGGGGATCCTTTTTGCTGTTAGAGGGGAAATTCTTGGATCATCGCAAACGAACAACTGCGAAAGCATTTTCCAAACATGTTTTCATTAGTCCCAAAAACAAAGTCAAGGTTCGAAGACGATTTAGATCCCCGTAGTTCGACCAAAAACGAGCCAAAAAGCGATTCCCCTGGTTTTTGCTTCATCGACTTTTGGGGGGGGCATCCGGGGAAAACCCAAAAATTTTCGGGTTCCGGGGGAAAAATAAGGTTCAGCCCAAAAATTAAAAATTACGGAAGGGGCCCCCGAGGGAAGGCCCTGCCCCAATTTACCCCCAAACTACCCCCGGGCCGGCCCAAAGATTACCCGGAAGAACCCCTTTTTTGATTCGGGGGGTGGGGGCAAAGCCCTAAAGGGGAAACGTTTGTCCCGGGTTTAATTTCCCATAACGAAAGAAACCAGCCTTCTAAATAGTTTGCCGATCCTTCCTGCCGCGCTAACTTCTTAGGGACAATTGGGGGTTTAGGGCCCCACGAGATTGAGCAATAAAGGTCGTGATGCCCCTTTAAAGTTCCCGGGGCCCCACCCCGCGCAACCCCGAAGGAAACAGCGTGGCTTTCTCCCGGGCCCCAAAAGGGTTGGGAAACCCCCTTGAAACTCCTTCGTGATAGGGATTGGGGCTTGAAATTGGTTTTCCCCCTGGGAACGAGGAATTCCCCCTAAAAACCCCGAGTCATAACCCCGCGTTGAATTTCTTTCCCCCCCCGTTTTAAAACAAAAACCCTCGCTAAAAAACCGAATTTAACGTTATGAGGGGCCCCCGGATTGGACTCCCCCCCCCTTTCACCCCGGGGGCGCCGCTGTTCCGAGAAGACGCCGAATTGGGTCGTTTAAGGGGGGGAAGGGAAAAACTAAAAAGGTTTTCCGTAGGTTTAAACCCGCGGAAGGGTCATTAAACCGGTTTCCAGCTGCAAATGTGGGGGCCGTATACAGCAGACTTCCGGGTCACCTTTCTTTTTGGGAGAAGGGAGAGAGAAGGGGGGGGGGGGGAGAGAGAGACCGAAGGAAAAAGGGCCCCGGCCCCGCCTTGAGCCTGGGGAGGGAAATAAACCCTCCCAAAGGGGGCCCGGGGTTTGCCTCGTGCGGCGGCCCCCCCTCCCCGAAAAGTTTGCCTTTGGGTTTCCTTGGGCTGTCCCGGGGTTCCGGGGCGCCTCCAAACCCCGTCCGGTTTCCTCTTTTTGGGGGGGTGGGGGGGCTGGCGGAAAGGGTTTTCCGGGAAACAAGAGGGCCCCAAGGGGGCCCCCCGGGACTTTTTTCGGGCCCGGGGGCCGGCGTCCCCCCCTGGCGAAGGTTCAAAAGATGCCCCTGCCCTGGGGTGGGCGGGGCCCCCCGGGCCTTTTTGTTTTTTCTCGTTACCTTTCTTCGCATGCCCCTTTTTTCAAGAAGCAGCCTCTCGAGGGGCCCCCGCCGTCCGCGGCCGGCTCCTGAAACCTCGTGGGGAGGGGCCCCGGTTAGAAAGCCACCGTTGGGAGCAAACGAAACGAAGCGAACTGTGACACAACTTTTGCGGTGGATCCCCGGGTCGTGCTCGATTTAAAACGCACCAGCTCGGAACAAAAAAAATTTTCAAGGGCCCATTGAACAACGAACCCCCTTTTAACGCATATTTCGGCCAAGGGCCCCCTTTGGCCACGCCCCTCTGAGGGTCGGCCAAATTCTAACCCCCCTCGCCGGAAAGGGTCTTTTCCGGCGCCTTGACCCAAGCGGTTTGGGGGGCAAACGGGAGCGCGCCCCCTTGGGGGGGGGCCCGTCCGTCCTGCCGGCTCCGTGGGTCCCCAAAATCAGACCCCGGCCCCGGGGGGCGTGCCACGGCGGCCGACTTTCCCATAAAGGCCCGCCTTTGCTCCCCCCCACCCTCTTCCCTTTGGGGGCCCAGGAGCCCAAAAAGAACCCCCGGGGGGGAAAGGGGGGTTGGGGTTTGTGGGGAGTGGGAAAGAAAGCGATAGGAAAGGGGACACTTTTTTCCCTGCGCGGGCGAAGGAAAATGGCCGGGTCGGGTGGGCCCCCAAGCCTTCGGGGGTAAACCCCCCCACCGCCTGCTTTCTTTTTTTTCCCCCCTGGCAGCAAGCAGCAACCCTTTTTTCCTTTTTCCGACCTCAGATCGGACGAGATTTCCCCCGGGAAATTTTGCATATCAAAAGCGGAGGAAAAAAAACTAACAAGGATTCCCCCATAAAAGGCGAGTGAAGTGGGGTCAGCCCAGCACCGAATCCCCCAACATCTCGCTGGGGGGAACTGTGGGGTTGGGACGCCAAAGTCGTTCCCCACCCGGTGACCGAAGCCTCCTGATGGGGGGGCCCTCCCAGAGCGGGGGGGCAGGCCTTTATGGCGCTGGGGCGTTCGGCTGCGAGCGTCCCCGGAGCGGGTTGTTTTTGGGGTGCCGGGCCCCAAAACGGGTGGAAAAACCCCTCTAAGGCTAAATACTGGACGAAATCCGATAGGGGGACAAGTAACCCCTGAGGGAAATTTTTAAAAAGAACTTTGAAGAGAGGTTTAACAGTACTTAAACCGCCTAGAGGGAAAAAGGGGATCCTCCCCAAAATCGGGCCCCCGGGCCAGCTCGGAAGGCTCGCGCCCGCGTCCGGGTAGGAGATCGGGAAGACTCTCCTGGCGCGGGACGCCCTTCCCGGTGCACTTTCCGCGGGGGGAGCGCCACACCGGTTTCCGGGCGGTCAGAAGGCGGGGAGGATGGTAGGGGGGTGGCCCCCGGGGCCCCGCTGGTATAGCCCGCCTGTCCCGAACCGCCCGGGGGGCCGAGACCGCCGCCGGTGGGGGGCCGCCCCGCCCCCCCTGGGGTTTCGAAATGGCAGAGACTGGGCCAAACCCTGTTCCCGCCGACCGCTTCCCCTGGACGGGCCGGGGTGGGCCCGCCCCGGGCCGGGGCAGTGGCGAATCGGTCGGCCCCCCACCCGACCCGTCTTGAAAAAACGGGCCAAGGGGTCTAACATGCCGCGAGTCGTTGGGGCTTTTCGAAACCCCAAGGCGAAGTGAAAGCGAGGGCCGTCTTTGACTTTCTCGGGGATCCCGCCCGCCGGCCCCGGCGGGGGGCGCACCACCGGGGCCCCCCTCCTCCGCGCTGGCGGGAGGGGGACAGGAGCGTGAAAGTTGGGGCCCGAAAGATGGTGAACTATGCCTGAGTAGGACGAAGCCCAAAAAAACTCGTTGGGGGGTCCGCGCGATTCTGACGGCAAATCGATCGTCAAAATTGGGGATAGGGGGGAAAAACTAATTTGAAAACCCCCTAGTACTGGTTCCCTCCGAAGTTTCCCCCAGGATAGCCGGCACTCAGTACGGCATTTTTTCCGGAAAGGGGAATGATTAAAAAGGCCTTGGGGACGAAACGGGCCTCAACCAAATTTTCCCAAAATTTAAATGGGTAAGAAATCCCACTCCCCTCCCATTGGAGCCGGGGCCCTTTGAATGCGAGTGCCCAGTGGGCCATTTTTTGGGAAGCAGAACCCGGCGCGTTGGGTAAAACCCAAAAGTTTCCGGGTTAAAGGGGCCAAAAGTTTTACGCTCATCAACCCCTAAAAAATTTTTGGTCGATATAGACAGCAGGACGGTGGCCATGGAAGTCGGGAAACCGCTAAGGAGTGTGAAAAAACTCAAACCCCCGAAAACAACCACCCCGGAAAAAAGGTTTGGGGCCCGGAGGCCCCGGGCCCAACCGGGCCGCTTCGGCAAACCCTCGCGCTTCCCGGGGGCGGCCCAAACGAAGCGAGTTGGAAAGGGGCCCCTGCGGTGAGCGCCGAAGCCTGGGGGCCCCGAGGGCCCGGGGGAAACCGCCCCAAAGGGGCAGATCTTTGGGGGTAGTAGCAAAATTCAAACGAGAACTTTAAGACGGGAAAAGGGGAAGGGTTTTTATTTGAACGGGATTTTTAAAATGGGTCAGTCGGGGCCTAAAGATAGGCCCCAATCCGTTCTTAAACGAACACCCGTTTTTTTTTGGGATACACCCCGGGCTCTCGTTTATTCCCAAAGGGAAAACGGGTTTAAAATTCCCCAACCCCCGGGCACGGAGATTGGGCCTTTTTGGGGCCCTGTTCGGCAACGCAAACAAGGGGGAGAAAAGTTTTGGCCCGGGGAAACCCCCGGGGAAGGGGTTCTCTTTTTTTTTGTAAGGGGCTCCTCCCGGGAAACGGGTTGCCCGGAGATAGGGACAACGGGGTTCCCGTTAAAACACCCGGCTCCCTTTCGGTGGGCCGGTGCGTCTCGGTCGGGCCCCTTTAAAAAACCCCCGGAGACGGGTGATTCTCGTGCCCGGGGGGGGGACCCATATCCGCGCCCGAAATCTCCAAGGGGGCACAGTTTTGTCGATAAAAACAATGTAGGGGGAAGGGGGGGGGTCGGGAAATTGGAAACCGTAACTTTCGGGGGGGAAAAGGATTGGCTCTAGGACTGGGTTTAGTTCCCGGGGTGGAGTGGGGAAAACGGGTTTTTGGGACGGCCCGGGCTGGGCGAGGCCCCCTTTCCCTCCTCACGGGGGGGCGTGGGCCGAGTTCGGATCGCCGGGTTTAACCTTCCCCCTGGAAACCGCCCCCCACTAGGGGCGGCCCCCGGCCGTTTTAAGTCGGCTGGCATTTAACAGTCAACTCAGAACTGGTACGGAACCCGGGGGAAACCACTGTCTAATTAAAACAAAAAAGCAAATTTCGATGGCCATCACTCGGGGTTGACGCCCAAAGGGGATTTTTTTGCCCCTTTTCTGAAAGTCCCAAAATTAAGAAATTTAATCAACGGGGTAAACGGCGGGAGGGAACTATGAAATCCCCTTAAGCGGTTTTTAAAAGAAATTCATAGTAATAAGGGGACCCCGCCCCCAATACAAAATTTTCACATGCCAATTTTGCCCTTTTTCACCCAATCTCCGTGTTGCAGGAGAGAGCGAGATCACTAGCCTCTGATCACCTGGGGGAGAGGCACCTTAAGCCCTTGAGAAAATGATGCCGAGAAATGGTTAATGCCATACAAGGTGCCTCGAACCCTAGCAACCTTGATGCCGCCTCCCCGTGGCTACTTCTGGTTTCGCTAAGAGCGTCAAGGTGGCGAAACGGACGCCCATTCCGTTATAATGGGTATCGTACCTGAGGATCCACCCCCGGGTGGGTACCATGATAGCCCTACACGAGGTTCCAGTGGGCGGTAGTCGGGATACGCTACAAGCCGCTGGGCTAAACCGGTGGTAGTGGAGACAATGATCCTCAAAACTTATAAAACATGGAAAAAGTCATATGCAAATTTCATTGGGCTGGTAACCCGGTAAACTACTTGTCAGCATTGTCCAACAGACTAAACCCTGTTGGACAGCCCCAGGGTGCTGATATCGGTGCATGGGGAGTAATGGCGCGTGGATCCCATGTACCACGGATGGGGTGTGCCAGGAGGAGGGAGCCGATACGGCGGAGACAGAAAAATCCTACGTGCCACCTTCATTCAGCTACTCGGTACGCGGAGGCTGGAAGGATGGCCTAGGTAGACAGATGGGGACCGATGTTTTCACTGGACCTCATTTTGAGGACCCAGCTGAGGACAATGACAGAAATGACAGCTATGTCTGGGAGCAGACAGATGAGACAGATGAGACAGATGAAACCGAAGAGGCGGGATATGCAATCCTGATCCCGTCACAATGGACCTGTGAACTGTGCAATTTCCAATTCAGGTCCATTGGAGAACTTACGAAACACCTGGCTGAGAGACACAAGGACATCGTAGTCCTATTCCGGTGCAGGAAATGTGGTAAAACCGGGAGCCAACATGGTATCTCATGCCATGCGGCAAAATGCAAAGGTTTTACGGCCCAACCGCAAGCAAACACTCACCCGTACGAGTGTACAGAATGCAAGCTGCGGTTTAAGACCCAAATGGGCCTGTCTCAGCATGACAGACATAAACACCCCCAACGCGCTAACGAAGCCAGACTAAGAGCGCAAGAGAAGGAGAAGGAAAGGAAGCGTGAGAAAAAGAAGGAACCTAAAAGGACAGGTGCGCACATCTGGTCCGAGAAAGAGACGAAGCTCATGGCAAGAGCTTACCTGACTCTAGGAGTTAAGGCTACTAGAGTCAAAATATGTGAATACCTTGGGGCCAAAGGTATTCAAGTGACACCAAGCCAGGTTGCGTCGCGGATACGCACGAAGGCTTACAAAAAGATGTTCGAAACCCTCTCGGAGAGAGCAAACGGTTCTAGGGCAGATGATGCCTCACAATCACCCCTAGACACCGATGAAGAGGTGACACGCGATTCAACTGTTCGAGCGTCAGAACAGTACGACCCATCGGACCTGACTGACCCGCTGGTCAAACAAGCGTTCGACCAGCTTAAAGCCACAGAAGGCGGGGAATGGGCAGAAGACAAGACAGCCTCTCTGCTTGCACAGATAGCAGAGAGATGTATAAACGGACACACGAGACCGACACCGAGAGAAAAACCCCAAACCATTGGGAAAATTCCTCGGAATGCAAGGAACAAGAAGGCCTGCAAGGCCAACAAGAGAAAGGCAGAGAGCTACCGGAGGATCCAAACAAAATGGCAGTCCAACAGGAAGGGTGCCATCCAAGAGATTTTGGACCTCAAAGAGGATGCCAAATGCCATATCCCGGTGGAGGAGGTTGACGAGGTCTACAGAAATCGATTCGAACAGCAGTCGAAGGAAGTAGACCTCAACAGCTTCCCTCCCCCGGAAAAGACCCTGACTCAGGAACAGGCCACACAGCTGTGTGCGCACATCACCAAGAAAGAGGTGAAGGAGGCTCTCGCCTCCACAAAAGCCGACACAGCTTCGGGCCCGGATGGCATAGAAGCTAAAATGGTGAAGGCAAAGTGTGCTGATGGTACACTCCTCAGTATACTATTCAATACCTGGTTTATCCAGGGTAAAATACCAGATAGCCTGAAAGAAGCCAGGTCGATTCTCCTTCCAAAGGGAAAAACGACCTGGAAGACATCGGGAACTGGCGACCCCTCACGATAGGAAGCATCCTATCAAGACTCTATACCAAAATCCTGGCCAAGCGATTGACCAGGGTAGTCCCTCTAAACCCCATGCAGAGGGGTTTCATTCCGTCTCCTGGATGTACGGAAAACACACTCCTTCTGCGGAAGGCGATCCAGCTGGCGAAGCAAACAAAAGGATGCATGGCTGTGGCATTCCTTGACCTGTCAAAAGCATTTGACACGGTGTCCCACAATCTGGTTTTCGAAGGACTCAAACGTTTCAAAGTTCCAGACGCTTTGATTAACGTGGTCAGAGATCTGTACGACGGATCCACAACCAGTTTCAAGGTGACGGGGGGCACCACAGGCCCAATCCGCATAGGAAGTGGGGTCAAGCAAGGCGACCCCCTGTCTCCTATCCTCTTTGACGTTGCGTTGGACCCACTGTTCTGCCTCCTTCAGGTAAAGGGGAAACCTTGGAAGGCAAACAAGGTGAACCTGGCAGCAATGGGTTATGCGGACGACACGGCAGTGTTATCCGACAGCGAGAAAGGACTCAAGAGGAACCTGAAGTTAGTCTCGGACTTCTGCAAGGAAGCGGGACTTAAGCTCAATGTGAGGAAGAGCTTTGCGTTTGTTCTAAAAGGGAAAGGGAAGACTTGGACAGTGAACGATGGCCCACCGATCACTGTCGATGGGGATCCAATCCCCTGGGTGAACCCAGAAGAGACCACCAAATACCTGGGCAAGCACTTTGGCCCATGGTA
>JAFLJL010004123.1:0-18564 GCA_018398815.1 Conus ventricosus | reverse complement strand
AGATGTTTTCTCCGTATACAGTGTGCAGATTTTTTGCTTCATGGGGAGAGATACAGAGTAAAATCTGTTTACAATGGATGATGTTTTAGTAAATTGTTTTCCTGAGGAAGGGGGAGAAGAAAAACATTCGGTAGTGCGCCTTTTGGTTGTTTGGAAAGATGCGTGTGCGTATGGAGTAAATGCTGTCATGAATGCGGGTATGCAAGAGTGACAGTGTGACAACATCAAAGGATCATGCTATACAAGGGCTTTGTAGAAGGTGTTCTGGTCAGAATCCCAACTATAGAAGCAGCTGCCAGTCATAAGAAACATTGTAAAAGTTTTGTAGACTGCGAAACCGAACTCCTCACACCTAAACCAGGTCTAAAGTTAGTTTTAAAAATTTACACAAAATGCAAATGAGCCCATACGTGGTTTATGCTGACTTTGAATCGCTCTTACCGCAGTACTACGGTCCACAACAGCAAGAACAAAAAACAACCTTATTAACCCACCATCAGATCTGTTCTCATGCGTTTATTGTTGTTAGGTCAGATGGGGCGCACACACACCCAGAGATTTACAGAGGCCCCAATGCAGCTAGTAGATTTTTAGAGCAGAATGAAACAACTTTGCAATTACTACTCCAACCAACTGAACCTTTCAGACATTGTTATGACTCCTGAAGACCAAGAACGCTATGACTCATCTACACACTGCTGGATTTGCGGCTTAGAGCTAACACCTAACAGTAAAGACGTGACAGTAAGAGACCACGATCACATTACTGGAAAGTTCAGAGGGGCCGCGCACAACAATTGTAATCTTCAACTTAAAGTTGACCCCAAAAAATGAAACTGCCTATCTCTTTCATAACTTAAGAGGCTACGATTCTCATTTTATAATGCAAGCAGTGACTTCTGAATATAAGAGGGTTACCTGCATTGCACAATCTTCAGAAAAGGACATGACTTTTACTCTTGACTGTTTATCCTTTTATGACTCTGCCCAACATCTGATGGGGAGTTTAGATAAGTTAGCAGATCGCTACAAGACTTTCCAATCACTAAAACAATATTTTGATCCATCTTTGGTGCGTAAAGGCGTCTATCCTTATGAATACATGAACTCGTGGGACAGGTTTGATGAAGACTCACTTCCCCCAAAAGGCGCTTTCTTTTCTAGTCTTAGAGGCAAAGACATAACTGATGCTGACTATGAATACGCTCAGAAAGCCTGGACAGAATTACACTGCCAAACAATGGGCAACTATCATGATCAATATTTATTGGCTGACGTGTGTTTATTGGCAGACGTCTTTCAGAATTACAGATCTACTTGCATGAAACATTACTGTCTAGACTCATCACATTACATCTCTGTGCCTGGCCTTTCTTGGGATGCATTCTTAAAACCTACAAACATCGAGATTGACTTAATATCTGATCTACCCACACTCCAGATGATTGAAGACGGCCTAAGGGGGGGGGGGGGGATTAGCATGGCCTCACATCCCTTTCGCAAAGGGCCAAAAAAAAAAATATTTAGACATTATGAAACCCACTAAAAAAAACCAACAACTAAAGTACTTAGACCCAACAAACTTGGATGAGGCCAAGATCCAAACCCCTTCCACTTAGAAACTTTAAAAAAGATAAAAGGGGCCCCATGATGTCAATACTGTGTTAAGTATTTGGGCCAGCTTAGGCCCGATAAAACCCCGGGGGACAATTTTTTGGGGAATTAAAAATTAGAATAATTTTAAAGAAATTTCACATCTCCACAACGATTACCCCTTAGCCGCAAAAGATTTAAAAATAGGTCCCAAAACGAACCTCCACCCTTTTTCCCGAAACTTAGGCACAAACAAAAAATTTTTGGGGGTCATTAAAAGACTCCCCACATTTTTTCTTAAACAAAGGGTTGGGAAAATGACACTGTTTACAAAATACTTATCGCGATCAAGAAAACCCCCCTTTTGAGGCCAAACAACAAAAAGAAAACTGTTCTTAGAACCCAACCACGAGCTTTAGAAAAAAAATTTTTTTAACTGATGAGCAACAGCTGTTTTGGCAAAAACCAATTTTTGGGGGGAAAAACCACACAAAAAGTAAAGGGGGTGGGAAATTAGTTAAAAAAAAAACCAAAACATTAAGTGGCTCAAAACCCCAAATATCAAACTTTAGGGAAAATTTTAACGAACCCCTGGGTTTGGGATTATAAAGAAAAAAAGGGTTAAGTTGGACAAGCCGGTTTTTTTTGGGTTTACTGTATTAGAGTTGTCAAAGTTTTTTGATGTTGAATTTTTTTTTACGACTACTTTAAAAACCCCCCGGTAACCCCGAAGCAAGAGTACTTTACACAGACATTGACTCTTTTATTCTAGACGTTCCCCCCCAGAAGACTTTAATAAAGATTTAGAAACCCGAAATGGGGTAAAAGGGAAATGATGGGTGGTACGACCCCATCGACTATTTTCCCCCAAAAACCGTCCCTTTAACAAATTTAACGCGAACAAGAAAGTAAATTTGGAAAAATGAAGGAAGACTTTAATGGAAAATTTTTAAAAAAAATATATTGGTTTTGGGGGTCAAAGAATTTAAAGCGTTTTCCGCCAGACTTTCCGTAATAAAGAAGGGAAAAAGGCATTAAATAAAGAAGTTTTCAAAAAAAAAAATTAAACTCACGACAACTACAAGCAAGCTCTCTTTGAAAACAAAGTATTTTATCACACAAATGTTAATCTGCGCTCTACTCTTCATCAAGTAAACACAACTGCTGTTAACAAGAAATCACTAGTCTCTAACAATAACAAGAGAACTTACGTCAATCCTGAGTTTTCATATGCTGTAGGGCATTGGAGACTTTAAAAGATTAACTTGACTAACTACTTCAGCCTATTAACGTCCGCGGGACTGAGTCCTTACTACTTTTCTAATATGCTCTTCTACTTTCCAGCACTATTAATAAATCAGAACAATCAACTGGCTTTCCGTCTTGATTAGTTATTTTTACATCAATGAATTTAAGACCCTCAATTAATTCTTTAAATTCACTGTCTCCGCCAAACCTGTATAACTGATAATCGCAAAACCCTGCCTTATTGCGGCAGTGCTCGTAGAACTGTAGACGGATAGCCATTAAACAAATTAGCATTTGTTTTTAACTGTTGTAAATTGACATACAACATTGGGTTCATGAGAAAAACTCAGAGGTTTTATTACCTTTTAAATTAAATTGCCCAGTGTCTTCTCTTGTACTACATTTATTAGTAACGATCTGTCAACTACTGTGCCGGAAAAGCCCACGATTCGATGCAAGCCTCTAGGAAAAGTTACTCTCTTCATTTCTTCTAGTGGAAAATTCATAGTAATTCTGAGGTTTGCCTCGTTAATTGTTAACAATAGCCAAATTCGCTAAGTACTTCTTTTAAAGAACATAAGTTGCCCAAGAACCTTTCTTGGTTATTTGTATATGGCTTATTTGACTGCCTTGTTCGTCATTAACAATTAATCCAAGTTATTTTTAGCCCCTTCAGATTATGTTATCCATTTACTTTAACCAATTTCTTTAAGGATTGCCATACATTCCTGGCGATTACAACTGGGTACCGTTTTTTGTTTTTTTTTTTTTTTAAGAACACACGTTTGTTATTTGTTGGGTTCTATAGATGTACATATTTTTTATAACTATTAAAAAAAACTAATTTAAAAAATGGAACCCTTTATAAATTTAACGAAGTGCCACTTACAATGTAGGAGGCGTTTTATACCCCAAATCTTTGGAAATTCGTTTACTAACTTGCTGTACATGAATCATACCGTTTTCCAAGTCCACTTGTAAACCCACTAACTAAATATTTTAAATCCGCAATAAAGAGTGCATAGTGTGCCATTCGCATGGTCATCCGCCTATGACGTTTTACCAGATCAGTTAAATTTTTGCCATTTACTGCCGCAACAACTGGCTGTGGTGTTTATATGCAAACCATTTAAACATCCCAATCCTTTTAGTAAGGTCAGTATATAACTTTCATGTTTCATTACAGTACAGACGAATACTAGCTGAATACAAGTGCCCTCCCTAACGACAACGCGTTTAATCATTTAAAAACCTAATGGACACTAATGCATATGAAACGAATTTGCAAGAATTTTAACCATATTAAACCCTCAACTAACTTTATGACAAAAGTTAGACCGCCAATCATGGGTTTAGCACATTGTATTTGTGGGGTGCAAAAAGAGAATTACTTTAAGATACTGGCCTGGCCACACCTCTTTACAACCAGACAACAACATGTTCGATTAGGGTTCAAATGCAACAATAAAAACACCCTGATGCCTGGACAACATTTTATCTTGGATGAAAGTAAAGGCCTAACAATGCCAGGAGTGCAAGATCAATGACTCCATACGGACATACGTTTGGTGTCTTTAGGAGCCACAAGCACAGGACCAAGTCTAGCATAGTGGGATCAATCTACGGCTTTGATGCCAGAAAACAAAAATTTCTAGCCAATTTCAGAAGAGATGGCTATTAAACTCTGCTGTTGATTTGCCCTCCAGCATACAAAGGTCTCAAGACGTTCTTGCACATGCTAGGTCAAAGGTTGACTTTGTTGTGGGTCATGGATTATCATGCTACCTCCGAACTTAGACTACAGGTTGGCATGATACAGAATCTATAACAATGAAATCCTCATCGCTGAGCGACGGACCAACAAACTTAGGGCACAATCAAGGTTTAAAACATCAAGGCCCCGCTCCATCCATTTTAAGAAAAGTACCAGCCCTGAAGAAAGCGATCCAGTTATAAGCGCCCCACAGCCAGAAAAGCAGCCCAGGAAAGCACGCCACCCGTTGATCTGCCTCACACTGACAGTCAGGATAGCGAAAAGACAGCCCTTGTTGTATTTTTAACTTTTACCTGGAATTAGCCATTTACTTATTTCACTAAAAAAATTATCCCAGCCAGCTTGCATCCTAACGTCACAGACAGGTCAGCCATATAACCAGCACTTGCCTATAGTAGACAAAACCCAAACTAACAACACCGGCCTATTATGCCAGGCAGAGCAGAGCATCCAGCGCTTTGGCTGCTACCTTCTTTAATAAGTTATGCTAGCATGTATAATTGTTTTCTAATCCACCTTTTCCAGGCTGAGGTAGTGAGGGCGCTACTGGCCCTCGTTGGTGCACTGCCGGTTAAAAGCATAAACGAGGGTAGAGATACCAAACCCAACAGCTGTTAATATACTAACTATTGTTATCCCCTGTTCCTGACAGAAGTCCTTATTCTTTTCAGCTAGCGTTAGTGTTTTCTTAAAGTATTCTGTTTATAGTTTCTTTAATTCTGCTTGTTTTGATGCTAGCTGCGCTCTGTTAGTAGACAGCAACTTCTAACCTGGCTTTCCTTAGCAACCTTAAATCCTCTGTATTTTCTGCTGTATTATAAGCCTTTCTCTTCTCGCCCTAAATTGTTATCGTCTGCATCAGCCAGAGTTATTTATTTCTTCTATCCTCTCTATCTAGCTCACCAAGTTTGCTAAAATTGTTTGTTAGTTCGCCCTTATTGACTTTAGACGCATCATTAAGCCCCAGGATTTCACGCCATGGGCAAAGGAGAAGAACATCATCAATTGTTTTTAATTGTGGTTCCTCATTTAAAACTCGTTTCAATTTCTGCTATTAGTTCCTCTGTTGCTTGAGTTAAATCTTGAAGAGTATGTTTTGTTTAGATTGTTTTGAACAACTCATGCTCCCCCAAGTTCTGTAACACGACTACAAGGCTTCGGCTCTAAGCTCTAAAAGGTTTAATTATTCTGTCCTTAGCATAGGAGTTTTCGCCTTATTGTGCCCTTAGTTTTAAAACTTGTTTGGGTTTTGGGTGAAGTAGCTTTTACACGGCCCCCTGCACCAGTTCTTATATACAAATGCCGACATCTTCCTCAAAATCGTTAGGATTCAAGCCAGCCTGGTAGCTTCGTCCTATGCTTCTATGAATATTCAATTCGCTGTCGCAATAGTTCTTACGTGTCTAGAGAGTAAAGATCCGCTCCTTCAAGCCTCTTTCTGGCAATTGAAGGGCCAGTACGTTTCATCTTTCTTCTTCATGGATTACATCGCGTCAAAATCTTCATCCATATTTTTTATTTATATTCTTTTTGTTTATAAAAAATGAATCATAGGTTGTGACTCGATACATAAGAAAAGAGAAGGAACCCATGGCGTAAAAGGTATTATAAAGGCAGACTGTCATTAGTGTAATTACCCATCAACAGTTAGCCTGAACAAACTTTATAATCAAGTTCCCTGATCTTGGCGCTGGCGATGTTATCATGCCAGGCACGCTAAACTATCATTCAAAATAGGTATTAAAATCGACCCAGCCCTAATTTACTGTTGTTGCTATTTGGGCAGAGCAATCGGTTTAAACAATGGCCCATCAAAAATGGAGGGCAGAGAAAGAGAAGTACTTTGTTACTAAGCGAGGCAGACATTGTTGCCCTCTATTCTGACCTATGGCTGCCTTAAAAAGAAGAAAGAAAAGAGAAGGTCTATCAGGAATACAAAGGCCCACAACGGTCTCAAGCACAGGCTTAAAGCGGAGGATGCCAGAAAGGATTGATGTTAAAGATGAGGCATGTAGCAGAAGCTTTGGCAACAGATTCTGATCCCCCTTAGATTTTGACGCTGTTGTTAAAGACGCAATATGCCATATTTACAAGCGCACTAAAAGAAAACTTTACTTATGAACTGACATTTAATCCTCGCGATTCTGTTGTTCTGTCTGAAGACCTGAAGCTAAATACAAGCCCCTGAGCTAAATACACAGTTAGGCGGACCCTGATCGGGCCGATAATCTTAACCCAGTATAAAAATAAAAAACAGTTATTTATTATGAAAGGCTTATACACTCCACTACAGAAAAATAGAAACAAGCGAGAACTCTTTGGAACATACATCTAAAATCTGTCTCTGAAGTCCTTTAAAAGGAATTTTGTTCTTGTATACGGAAGGAACAACCTCATTTTCATAGAGATCAAGAAGCGTTTTATATCCAAAAATTGAGGAAGGTTGACTGTTGCAATAAATGGCAAGTCTGATCAGTTGTATTCGGGGGTCGCGGACATTTACCTCACCAACCACTTTGATGAAAATAAGAAAGATGTTTGTGGAGGTAGGGCAAGGGATCCTGCAGTTTTGATCGGGTATGTAAAAAACTTCGCCTTTATGGATGTAAGACTCGAAGACTACTTAATAACAATAGGGTGTGGCTGGATTTTAGACTCCACATTTGACAACAGATTGTTTCGGAAGTAGGAGAAAGGGTGGGCAAGATGGTTATAAAATAATATTTCACAAGAAAGCAGACGGCAAAACGCCCCAATTCAAATGCATGTTTTTATGGTTAGTGATGTCCTCAGTAAAACATTGAAGAAGAAAACAGACAAAAGACGTGGCTTATTAAAATGCAGAAGAAATATTCTAATAAAACAGGCATGGATAAATAGTTTTGAACTTTCTGCCCAAAGATCCGCACTGTTCTCTCTATCTGCGGGATTACTGGGTGTGGGAAAACTGTCTTTGTACTTGATTTGTTACAACAATATACTGTTTCATACGAGCACCTTGTTATATTTGGCACAACCATTAAGCACAACAAGTCTTCACAAAGTAAGGACGTTCTATTTTGGACAGGACGAGAAATATACTTTCTAGTTGATCCTTCAGCGACAAACTCGAGCGACTGTTTAGAACCTTACTATAGCTATTTGAGGGAACTGAAACAACTGTATATCTACTGGATGACTGTTCAGCTGAACGAGACATTGTTTAAAAAAAGCGAAACCTCTGTCCAAGTTTAGCCTTTAGTGGGCGCCACGCCTTAGTTTCTGTGTGGTCCTTAACTCAAAAATACAATGCTGTCTTAAAACGACTTTCGATCGCCATTGAAAATCGGTCTGTATTATTTTACACTAAGGACAAGATGTTTTGAAGAATGTTTAAGTGAAAAATTATATAATAAGGGACAACGGATGAGCTAAAAAAAAAAAAAGTGCAGTCTAGTTAGTAAAAATCTAGCACGCTAAGTATGCTTGTGGGACTGACCCCCCAGTTCAATACGTTTGTTTATTTATAATTTTATTATTAAAAAGGAAACAACATGTCTCGGGGGCGAATCAAAAGCGCAGCTAGCTCCATAAATGATGCAGTAGGCTAAAAGATAGCAGACACAACCGAGTTTGATCTAAATAGGAGTGCCAGGAAATGTTTATGCGATTTTGTGTACACAGATGTATGGGCCAGGTTTACAAACGAACAGAAATGGAAGACAAAAAACGACAGCAATATCCCTACACTAGAAGAGATAAAGAAATTCTAAGGGCAACGATTTTGGCAAACATGAATACAATACTTCATAAAAGAGAGAATGCTTGGGCGTTTGCTTCTGAAATTGCTTGGAATTTAAAGTTTGACTACGCAGCCCCATGTATACTTTGATTCAGATAAACAAATTTTAGAAGAAGCCTTAAATGCAGGACCCATCTCTTGATAGCCTCGTTCCAGGAACACAACAGAAACAACAGCATTTGAATTAACTAGGCAGGGTTATGAATATATGCTCCAGAGAAAGAGTCCTTAGCTGAAGTGGGGGCTGACACCGTTGGCTTAGAATTACCCAACCGCTACTGTCACTCCTAGGCAAATGGACGAAGTTTGTTCGCTTATTTATTACTCCGAGGAGGCCGATTCTAGTTTGCCGAACCATACGTTAATCAGAGGTGTACAAATAAAGGTGAAAAAACTTTGGATGCCCCTCTTAAGCTCGGTATGGCAATACTAAAAAACGGAGATGAAATAAACACCATTGTTCATCTGACAAGGTTACTGTGATGGTTGACAAAAACCAAAAACAAACATTACACGACTTTTTTTCATAAGTATGTTGAATTTATTGCGTTTTACTCTGTTAAGGAAGTGGCTCCGAAGACATTAGTAAGAAGAAGACATGTACAAGATTAATTTAAAAAAATAATTTTATTTAAAAAAATGGAGGTTCAACAGGTTGGTAAGAGCAAATAACTGAACTTCAAAGGAAATAGAAAGTGCACTTGGATAAGGTATAAGGGTTACTAGACGAAAATCTGCTAAAGCTTTAAATACTCTTTCTTATGTATATAACTGGCTCATCAGCTGTAGCTAGCGAAAGTGCGGGGTCTAGTGTTGCTGTTTTAGATACTGGGGTTGGGGCGCCGTCTCTATAGCATTCAGGGAGTCTCGGGTTAGGTTTAGGCGCCATGTCTATGGTTGAATTTGGTGTAAAGTGCTGTTTTAAAAAAAATTAACTCCTAAATTACAAAAGCACACTGCCATTGTTGCCTTGCATCAGCAAAACTTTGTTCCTTGGAATAAGAATAAGCATATCATTACAGGATTTGAAAACATTACAGACGAAGAATTTCAGAAGCTTATGGCTGATGGTGAGGATTACAGACGACTGAAAATTGAACATCAAAGGAGGTGGAGAAAAAGAAAGGACTTTTACTTCACAACACGTAGACCATGCCATGCAATTAAACAGATCATTGAAAAAACAAACACCTGATTGGTTAAAACCCAAACTAGGCCCAAAAAAAAGAAGTTTAACAAAAAAGTTTCAGCAAAAAAATAAATATATTTTTTTGTTAACTCACTGTGTTTGGCGGGAAAACTTGCAGCTCTTCACGAAACAAAGGATCTTTTAGGGGCAGGCTTTTTAGAAGAAGAGAGTTCTCTCTTAAATAATACAACGGGAGGGTTGTTTTCATAATTCTTTTCAACTTCATATACGTCTAACGTCCATATAGGTCTGTGGCTCTAATTCTAACACGCCTTCTTGCCGCTCCAGAGATACAAGGATCTTACTTTTATAGTCCAACGGCAGAAGGTTTGTGAGTCCCCTGCCATCTTCAGTTAATGCTTAATTTTTTAAAATTTGATTGCGTTTTACTGGTTTAAGGGACTGTGCTTTAAATTCTTCATTGTGTCATGGCACGTACAGACTGCTGCAAATCTCCTAAACCCATTCTGTTGTTGCGTTTCTATGTACTTCGTAGTGTCCATAACTTTCTCTGTGTTATTGATAGGGTAAAACAGGGTTCTGCTAGATTCTTATTAAAGTTTTCTACTAGGCCTGTGACTCGATGGTTGCTGGAATCCTTCTCTTAATTGTAACATGATGTTTTTAAAACAGTTGTTTACAGAACCTTTTAAACTATTTTCATCATCAACTTGAATCATCCTAGGCTACTTAAATGGCCCTCGCAGTATATTTGTTGTTAATGCAACAGCCACTGCAGGTTGTGCTTATATTCATTTAAGGTTCAGCGTTCTTTGTATCTTGAAGCCCTGTCAACAACTTCAGGATACTTAAACTTTTTTCTTCTAACTTTGTGTTGTGGAAGATACAGCAAGTCCATTTGGTGGGTGTCATATGGAACTGAGTTAACACATCTAGGCTTATTATTCTTTTGGGGGCAGGCAGATTATAATTTGCAAATTGCTTGTTTTGAAAGCAGTCTTTTGCATCTGATTCAGACAACTCCTAGCCAGCGTTACTCAGTTTTTTCAATAGCAGTCTTTCCCTTTTCAAGACCCTGTAGGAGAATAATATATTTTGTCTTCGTATTGTCCATATTTTAAATGCATTATATTTTACACAAGAAAGTGGATCACCAAGATTAAGCTGTAGGTCATGCCACTGCAATAAAAAACTATCTCTGCATTCTTCTGTTCCTCAGCATGGTTCATAAAAGTCAGACAGTTCTGCCCGGTGGCGATGTTAAAAACTTCTTCTGTCACTAAGTATTACTCATTCATTGCGTCATCAACGTCTGTAATGTGTGCTCTCCCATGACACTGTTCTTCTTAAACTTTTTATTAATAAAGTCAAGTGAGCAATTCGTCTTTTCTCATAAGCGTCTATTGCCTAGCTAAATTTTCATTGCTTGTTATGACGTTCTCTCTCTTCGTCGGACCTCAATGTTATAAACATTACAATTGCTTGCAGAGAGGCCCTACCAAGAGCGTTAACTATAGTCCTCCCACATCAGAACAACTAATACAGACCATCTTAATTAAATCAATATTTTTCTTATGAATAATCTTTCTATGCATTAATATTTTCTGGATAATCCCCTGTGTAACAAGAACGTCTTTTGACGCAATCCTGCAGTAATTACAACTATAACCTTAACAACGTCCTCAAGTATAACCTTCCTAGATCCGCCAGCTTCATTTTTTAAACTGTTTTGTGAAAACTACTTATTGCTTACTAAGCCGCCTATTACAGCGGAATGGTAAATCGTTTATGAGAATCTTTTTTTCACTCATCTTTTTATTAACTAAAAAATTAATTAAAATAATCATAATAGAAGACATTCTATGTGCTTTTTAATCAGATAATCTTTTGATGTTTAAGCCTAAAAATAAGGTTGCAATAGTTTTGGCGAATCTTTACTTTCTCCATGTTGGGCGGTTTTGCAAGGGTTGAATAAAACTATAACCACCAACGGTAGCGAAATGCATAATAAACCAACGTTAAACTTCCTGGTTTTTAAAAAGTATTCTATTTATTTTTTTTAATGACTTTTTTAAAATGGATTGTGACGAACTATTAATGTGATGAGGAGGCAAGCAGCTACTCCGTAGGGGGGCTACTCAGCAGACCTCTGCAATAAAAGAAGATTATACTCTATGGCTGCTGTGTGGAAAAACTAAACAGTATTTAGGCACTGAACTAAGTGTCGATACTTGCATTCACAGCAACTGTTACTTCAGACGTTGAGAAGTACTACGCTAGGTACGAAGCGCAGTTAGGAGTCAAAATATGGTTAGATCGGTGGGGCAGACCATTGATTAGTCTATATGCTAGTTAGTAAGTTGGCGCCTGTTGATTCAGACAGAAGATTTTAAATATGACTATCACAAGATCAGGTTTTAAACAAGTCCTAGAAACTCTTGCATGTGACATGTTTACAGATAGGCTATGTTATGCCCATTTATCATGCGGATACTTACTTTTAATCATACATTTTAATTTTGATTAAATTAAATTTCATCGCATAAAAAAAATGAGCGAGAAGACGCGCAGGACAGTCCGCAGGTGCAGAAGGTGCCGCAAGTGAATGTACCACAGGTGGAGTAAATGTTACTAAGACTAAAAAATCCTGGGCGTGTTGCGCCGGCCATGCACTAGTTGAATGTGCACAGGACTGAGAAAAGCAATCCATATCAGCAACACAAAAATTGTTAGGATAGTAATATAACATCACCACCACAACAGCACAATTAACAAAAACACCAGTACAAACAACAACAACACAATCGCAATCAAACGAAAAGATGTTTTATTATGTATTGGGAGCTGCTGCTTGTTTGGTGGTTTTTTAGATACAAATTACCTAAACCATACCATAACAACAAAGTCAAAAAGCCCACACGTAAAAAGGAAGAAGAACCAGCCTTCTGCAAAAAAAAGTGCATGCAACCTCCTGCTGCAGACCAATTTTCTATGGAAAAGTTTTTTAACTGAACTTATAACAGTACAAGTAAGAACTAGATAAGTACAAGTTAAGTTAGTTATAGAACGTACTTTTTAAGTTAAGTGCAACGTAAAATACAGTTAAGTGCAAAAAAAATTAAGTTTAGTTTTAAGTACTAGTTAGGTTCTTAAGTTCTTAAGTTCTTTAAGTAAGTACTAGTTAAGGTATTAATTGAAGTTACAAGCCAAGTCAGTCAAGTTAGTAATCTTTTAAAGTTCTCCAATGCCCTACAGCATATGAAAACTCATGATTGACGTAAGTTCTCTTGTTATTGTTAGAGACTAGTGATTTTTTGTGTAACAGGCAGTTGTGTTTACTTGATGAAGAGTAGACGCGCCAAAAATTAACATTTGTGTGATATCAAATTACTTTGTTTCAAAGAGAGCTTGCTTGAGTTGTCGCTTGAGGTTTTTTTTTGACACTTCTTTAGTATCGCCTTCGCCTTCTTTAATTACAGAATCTTTATTACAGAAGACCGCAAACCAAACATATTCTTTGATAAACTGTCCCCATTAAGTTCATCCTTCATCTTTCCAATTACTTTCTTTGTTTACAGTTGATGTAAAGGACTTGTCTTTAGGATAGTCGCATGTGTCGTACCACCCATCAACTCCTTTGGCTCCCTCAGTTTCTAAATCCCTTATAGAAGTCTTTCTGTGGGGCGTCTAGAAATAAAAGAGTCAGTGTCTGTGTAAGGACTCTTGCTTCTGGGCTAACAGGTGGTTTTTAAAGTAGTGTACAGAATTCTAAATCAAAACTTTGGCTGAGACCACTCTAAAACAAGTTAAAGCGAATAACACCGGATTGTCAACTTAACATCATTTTTCTTCATCATAATTCAACCAGGCTGTCGTTAAATCTTCTAAAGTCTTGATAATTGGGTTTATAGGCCAACTTAATTGCTTGGTTCTTCTTTTGCTACACTAATTTTCACATCTTTTCGTTTGTGTGGATTTCTCCATAGTTTTGCCCAAAACAGCTGTGTTCATCAGTTTAAAGAAGTCGTTTTCTGAAGCGTCGTGGCTAGGTTTCTAAGATCAGAGTTCTTTCTTGATGTTATGGCCTCATAAAGGGCTCTTGATCCAGCTAATTATTCTGTGAAACAGCTCTTAGTTTCAGTCCGTGTCATAAGTAAAACTGCAACAGTCGGTATGGCACACATAGTAGTTTTCATGCCTTAAGATTAGGCACAAGTTTAGGCGGTTCGATGGGGACTCATCTTTAATCTCTTCAGCGGCTAGGGGGTCATCGTTGTAGAGAGATCGTGTAATTCTATATGTTATTCTAAGTCTACTTCTAAGATTAGCCCTATTGGATTGTCAGGCGGAAGGCTTGTGACAACTTACCTAAACACAGTATTGACTCATCGGAGAGTCCTTTTATCATGTTAAAGTTTTTCTCAGTGGAAGCCCGGTTGAAACTATGGACCCCATCCATACAGAGATTGTTGGGCGTCTAAGTACATTAGAATAGTTGGATGTTTAGTGGGATCATACATCGCTTCTAAATACTTGTTGTTGGCTTTGCAGTAAGGCTGTGAGGCCATGCTAATACCTCCCCTTAGGCCGTTCTTCATTCATCTGAAGTGTGGGTAGGTAGATCAGAAATTACAGTCAATTGGTTGTTTGCTAGACTTTAAGAAGGCGTCAAGAAAGGCCTGGGGCCAGAGATGTAATGTGATGAGTCTAGCTGTAATGTGTCAAGCATGTAGATCTGTAATTCTGAAAGACGTCTGCCAATAAACACACGTACGCCATCAAAGTATTGATCGTGATTAGTTGCCATTGTTTGGACAGTGCTAATTTCTGTCCAGGCCCTTTTGAGCGATATTCATAGTCAGAGTCAGTTTTTTTTTTGTCTTTTGCCTCTAAGACTAGGAAAAGAAATCGCCCTTTAGGAGGAAGCGAGAACTTCATCATACCTATCCCACGAGTTATGTATTCATAAGGATAGGGACGCTTACGCACCAAAGATGGAATTCAAATATTGTTTAGTTATTGGAAATGTCTTGTAGAGATCCTGCTACTTAATTCTAAAACTCCCAATCAGATGTTGGGCTGAGTCATAAAAAGGAAATACAACATCAAGAGTAAAAGCTCATGTAACTTTTCTGGAAGACTGTGCAATGCCAGGTAACCTCTTATATATCAGAAGTCACTGCTTGCATGATAAAAGAGAATCGTAGCCTGTCGGTTATGAAAGAAGATGGGTAATTTTCCATTTTGGGGACGTCACACCTCTAAGTTGAAGATTACATTGCTTGTGCGCGGCCCCTCTTGAAACTTTCCAGTAATGTGATCGTGGTCTCTCTACTGTCACGTTCTTTAAAGTTAGGTGGTTAGCTCTAAGCTGCAAATCCAACAGTGAGTGCGCTGGAGTCATAATGTTCTTGAGTTCTTCAGGAGTCATAATGTCTTGGAAAGGTTCAGTTCATTGGATAATGATTGCGAAGGTTGTTTCATCTGCCTCTAAAAATCTACTAGCTGCGTCGGGGGCTCTGTAATCTCCCTGGGCGTGTGTGTGCCCATCAGACCTAACAACATAACGCATAAGAAACAGAACTGATGGTGGGTTAATCAGGTTGATTTTTGTTCGTGCTTGTTGTGGACCATAGTACTGCGGCAAGAGCGATTCAAAGTCAGCATAACAAGTACGGGCTCATTGCATTTTGTGTAATTTTTAAAACTACACTTTAGACCCAGGTTTAGGTGTGAGGAGTTTGGTTTCACAATCTACAAACTTTTACAAATGTATCTCTATGTCTGGCAGCTGCTTCCAGCGTGGGGATTCTGATCTGACACCTTCTACAAAGCTCTGTTTAGATTTATGCTTTGATGTGCTATTCCACAGTTGCTTATTGTTCTACTAATACATTGTGGCTCTTTGTACTATCTCGCAAACAGTTATCAAGTCTACATGATTCTAAGTGAATCGCCTAAAGTGGGAGCTTTTGGAGAAATCTTAGAGGCACTAGATTGTCTACTACAGACCATGTGTATACTTTTATGGTGATTGGTTTTGTTTTTGCTCTTCAAAAACTGAGATATACTATCTATGCTTACTGGAAAGTTAAGTTATCAAAGTTCAAGATCGTTAAGATGAGCCATATTAATTGGAGAACTCTGTTTGCATGATTATTAACAGGTGTAAATGAGCCAAAACCACACCACATTAACACACCATGCTGTCAGAATTCTGTATGTTTAAGATGCTCCTTTTAACTCTAACTCTCTAGGAGAGAGGAAAGGTAAGAATTGCGACGTAGGATAGAAATTTGTTTGTTTCAATTCTGATTTCAAGACTGTCCCTTCAGACCAGCCAGAACCCCTTAACTTGGGCCTCCTCAACTTGCATGGTTTTAAACTGTGTAAGCATGTAATCAGCCCAGTCAGAAATTAAGGTCGCAATAGCTAATAACTTCTTTCTGTTTTGTTGAAACCAGACTTGCATGTTACTATCATCCAGGCGTTATTTTTAATCATTCAGAACGGCAACAGCACTTTTACTGGCGGCTCCATCTGAAGAGACTCCTGGGATTTTGAGATAGCTGTGTCACGGTTTCCTGAACGTTTGTAGGGGTTAATATTATCCATGTCTATACTTCACCTAAACGTATTGCTTAATGTTTGCTCACTACAAATAATTCTTCCATCGTATTATTGTTTTCCATCCTCGGAATTTACTTGTGGCCGTCATTTTTAAAGCCACAATCTTTAAGTTAAAAAATTAAAAAAAAATAAATGTTAACTAAAGTACGTTTAAAACGGCCTTTTATTCTCGCCCAAGCGTTTGCAACACTTCAAGACACGTTAACCTTTACAATAACACCCCCCAATATTTTAGTTTTTCTGAATCCACTACCGTTCATTGTTCACTTTGATTGCTTCGTTAAATAGTTCAACTATGCTCCTTTTATTATCTTGTTTACATTATTCTCAAACCCAAATTTCACTAAACATCAATGTTAATACTTTCATTGTTTCGTCAATAGTTCATTACAATTTCTTAATTAGATTCACTGAGTTCGGCAGCCATTTTTAAAATTAAAAATAAATATAAAAATAATTGTAAATTCAGCTTATTATTAATAGTCTTTTCTAATCGTTATAACATACGATCTTCATTAAAGCGAATAGCTACTCTTCAGGCGAGTAGAAACAGTCAGATTAACATCATCAGGGCCATCATTATCAACTAAAATGCGCAAACAATTTATATCCGGTTGGGGCCAAGAATTGGTATTTTACTGATGGCTGCTTCACGCTTTCTCGCATATTTATGTGGCTTCAAAAAGATCAGTAAATTATTCTTCAAACCTGCTCTTTAACTGATCCTTATCAGCTCCCTCTCCAATCCAACTCGTAAGTATATAATAGCTCTGTAGCTACTTCCGGCCTTCATTTTTTTTAAAAAGATTAAAATCATAAATTAAAAAAATTAAGTAATCAGTTTCTCTTGTTTTGCGTAAGAATCAGAAGTTATATGTGTGTGTGCGTGCGTGGGGGGGGTGGGGTGTTGCGTGTGGGTGGGGGGGTGGGGTGTGCGTGAGTGGGTGGGGTGGGGTGGGGGGGGTGGGGTGGGGTGGGTGGGGTGGGGTGTGGGTGAGTGGGGGTGGGGTGTGGTGAGTGGAGGGTGGGGCCTTTCTAGGTCGAAGCAAAATCTACCGAAGGGTGACTACGTTCTGGTGTATTTTTAGCCCTGTTGAGGGCCTTTCTAGGTCGAAGCAAAATCTACCGAAGGGTGACACAGTTCTGGTGTATTTTTAGCCTTTAGGCTGGAGCATGCTTCCTCGGCCAGTATTGATTTTTTCACAGCAACTAGCCAGAAGGCCGCGTTTAACCACTCTGCCAGAACTCGCGAAAGCCAGCGTCACATTGCATATATTTTAAAATGAGCTTTCTTTTCTCATACAAGCTGTGAATTGAAATTCCAAGCTTGTGAAACTTTGGATAGTAGAAAAAACAAAATGATAATTCCATCAGTTTTCTACACAGGTGGGTTCAATCAGAATTTCAGTTTTCAAATAATTCTCCCAGGACGCTTTTGGGTTAGATTTTTTTAAAACAGTTTTTGTTCTTTCAAGCCAATGGCCTAAAAGCAAAGATTGTCGAAGAGTTTTACGATTTCCAGCTTTGATCTCAAAACCAGCTTTCAGTAAAACAGGCGTAATTTCGGTTATGTTTTTCAGCCTCATAAAAGAACCTTCTTCAATCGGCTCATCATCAAGTTGCTCTACAAAACAATTACGTAAAAAAACATCCAGTTCACTTACTGTCATTTCACGTTTTCCTTGCTTCGTTTCCAAAGATTTAGGCTCTCGTTTGGCCGGGTTGGTTTTGAGCAAGGCTCGCCACGTTCTAATTTTTCAAGATACAAAATCATTTCCCGATAATACTTTTTGTATTTCAATATTATTTCTTTTTGCTCATCCGAATACAGCAAATGTTCAGTTTGGCTTCTTGAGAACTAACATTCATTGCAGTCTCTTGTGAAGACAAACCAGCTTCCAGGCTTGACTCTGCCATTTTTTGTTCAGTGCAGGCAGCTAACACACGTCTTGACTCGTAGACAGCCCGCTCAAGAATGAGGGTGGGCCGGCCGACTCCCCGGCAGAAATGATGTCATACCCCTGTCAATTGGTTGAACGTGCACACGTGACAGCTCAGCCCACCACGTGATGATTAATAATGCAGTATTAGCTGCAGGCCTCCTGTGCAGCAGAGCGTGCAACGCCAGAAAACTCTGCCAGCGGACCATTGTAGCAGCCCGTTGTCATGCAGTTAGCGTCAATTTATCGATTTCGCGGCGTCGATAAAAAGGCATGTGCCCCCATTGTGAGTCGGTAGCGACATAAATCGTACCTATCTTATCTTGCAGTAAGCCCCCCATTTTAAAGTACTGATTACGTCGATTTTGGCGGTTTTTGCGTGTTAATTTTTGTAAAAAGGGGTTAATTTTGGCAAAATACATGAGAGGACGTGATTTGTTGTGAAAAA